>CM062294.1:66647393-66814470 GCA_031216915.1 Pictodentalium vernedei | reverse complement strand
AGCTCGTTCCGGTCCATCCGGACGGCAAGCGAGAGAGGCCCCTCTCTCGTTCAACAACATCTGGCCCCAGATGTTGTGGTACAAATGTGTCGTTAGCGGAGCATACGTCCGTCGCTCGGGACGCTCCGTTGTATAGGCAGTCCGCTGAGACTGCTAAGGCTTCCTCTTCTCGTCAGCGCACACGACCGCACCTTGGCTGCGTGACCGCCGATATATTACCAGCTTCGCCGATCAAGGATTCTTCGGCGACCAGGTCACACCATCCGGCAGCCAGGGATTCGAGACCGATGGACTCCGGACGTTCGCATAGGAAAAGTATGCGGGAGCCATCTGATGCGGAGCTGCCCTCGGCGAAGCAGCGATAGACTGCGCCTCCGCAGGTCTCGACGCCGGACATTCTTGTGCACATAGCACAGCTTATCGCAGCATCCCAGCAGCCGACAGAAACGGTGTCGGATCGAGAATTATCCGACAGCGCTGGGTCGGTAGCCGGGGACTCGAGGCCTGCAGACTCCGGACGTTCGCATAGGAAGTATGCGGGAGTCAACGTACACGGAGCTTCCAGCGGCAATGCATCGTAAGTCCGCTACTGCACAGGCCTCGGGAACGGACGTGCTTTCCTTAATAGCACAGTTTATCGCAGCATCCCAGCATCAACTGAATCTGTCGCATATATTTTATCCGACGATGCTGGGTCGGGACGCTCCGCGGAAGCGGGTACGGACGTCCGAAAGTTTCATCCGGTCCGACGGGATACCGAAAGGGATTCGGTGGATTTCAAGCTTTCCCTTTCGGAACAACATATGCTGCGATGCCGGATAAGAAACTGATAGCGTCGGTGGACTTAGAAATTTTTGGTTCGGTTCAGGGACATCGTCCCTCAGTTCCGACATAGTCCAATAATGTCACACAAACTTTCGAATTATTGAACGACGCTATATATATTATTATTTTATGCTTGCTATCCAAGCATTTCTGGTTTCTTGTTCGAAGAGTTATGGAGATGTCTTTCAAAAGTGTGCCTCTGTCGTCATAGTTAATGAAGAGTTAGCGGCAATAAGTGCTCATGGAATATGTCTATCGCTTACGGAGTGACATTCGCTAGCTCACCCGGTGTAGCGTACATTCATCGAATGGTTCGGCTGCCGGGTTCGTCCGTTGCGGTCTAGGAAGGAGATTTGGGTGATGCGAGCACTTTAATTACTTTAGTACTCACCCAGTGACGGCAGATTGAGGACAGATCGGAGGAAGCCAACAACATAGGGGACCGCATGTTGTGGTTCAGATATTTTACATTCGGAGCATATGTCCGTTGCTCGGGACGCTCCGTTATATTGACAGTCCGAGAGACTGTCTTTAATGCTTCCTCATCCTCACAGCAGGGCACACGACCGCACATTGGCTACGTGACCTCGAGTATCCGATCAGTTTCGGCATTCAGTGATTCCACAGCGAATAGGTCGCGCCATCCGGTAGCCAAGGGACACGAGGCCTATACACTCCGTTCGCTCGCATATTGGAAGTATGCACGGGGTAACGATCTCGGAGCTTCCTGCGGCAATGCATCGTAAGACCGCTGCTCCTCAGGCCTCAGTGACGGACGTGCTATCCGAGTTAGCACAGTTGTTTCGCAGCATCCCAGCAATTGACGGTTTCTCGGTCGAATCAGGAATTATCCGACGGCGCTGGGTCGGTGCGGTCCGCGGTTGCATCAAGCTACGGACGACCGAACGCTTTATAGGGTCCGACAGGATGGCGAAAGGGATTCGAAAGATTTCGAGTTTTCCCTTTAGTAGTATCGGAAGATGCCTTTCATATCTTCTGGCATTTCTTCCAGTGATTATTTTTCGGACTTCATTGCTGCGATCTTGGATAAGAGACTTATAGCGTCATTGGACTCGGATTTTTCGATCGGTACAGGGACTTTGTCCCTGACTTACCGACGCAGTCCAATATTGTCATTACAACATGTGTTTTATTTTTCGACGCTATATATTTATATATATATACAAGACGGCTACTAAGCATGATAGTTTAGTTTCTTGTCCGCGTGGCTCATTTCTGCCATTTTATCTTTTTTTTTTACATATAGTTTATTTTGGCAGAGCAGGGCATACCGAGAGTTCATATGCGTCTAGACGGTGTGATTAAAGACTGCATATATTCTTTTTCACCGTTTATGTCTTTTCCAATTTCAATGTTGGGAACGACATTATGTATATTAGACTTAACTTAGACGCTTTATTATACGTAATCCGCCTTACTGAGGCGTTATCATTACGTCTTCAAGAAAAGATTTACGGGATATTATTCTCAATGTAATTTCTTTTGAGGGCAGTAGTTTGTTCACGTATAACTCCGCCCTTCAGTGGCTGATTGGAGTTGGTTAGACGTGAGGCAGCCCTAGCTACATCCACGCGTGGATAGTAGGTTAAGTACTCTCTCAGAGTCGCTTCGTTCTCGGAGGAGCTTCTCTTCGACGGCAACTTTCCGGCAATCCATGAATTGCTTGATTTATACATTCTCTTGTCTATCTAGTGTTACAAGAGATTCAGACTGGGGCAAACATTCGGTGGTTGACTCAGAGAGTGCCGCCGCAGTTGCCGGACCCGAGTGTGGCTGTTATGACGGTTGCCAGTCAAACAGATTGGGATATATACTGATCCCTACGGATTCGAAGTGCCAGGGTCTTTGGGTTCCGCAGTCTTTTAGCTATCAGTTAACTTCCGCGGAATAATGTTTTTTAGGCTTGCTTTATGTCATTGCATGAACATTATTCAGAAACGCATGCCCAAATTCCTGTCCTTTAATTCGACAGTAGTGGCGTATCTCCGGAACCAGGGAGGCACTCTTTCGTTTCCGTTATTCAATTTAATGGAAAGAATCCGTCTGTTGGTTATAGTACACCAAGTTCAGTTTTGGTCCGTCATATTCTGGGTCGTCTGATTGTTTTATCGCACTCCCGTTCTCTTACGGGTCGCTTGTTGCTGTCAGAATGGACTCTCAACAAACAAGTATTCAATCAGATTTGCTATCTATGGGAGCGCTCAATGATGTTTTATTTATGACACAGCTGGCTAATCAATTGCAGACGTATGTGTTGGCTTGTCCAGATCTCTGAGCTAATACTGTTAACGCTCTATTGTTCTATAGGACAGAATGATAGGATACGCGTATCCTCCGGCGCTGTTGTTTTTAGCAGGTATTGCTAAGATAAACAACCACAATACATTTCTGTTGATAGCATCTCTATCTTCACAGAGATCATGAGTAATTTACTCTCTTGTCTACTGTGGATCTTAACGTGAAATCTTCCTCTATGTGAGGATCTTTTTTCACTGGGTAAATCGTGTCATCTTTATCACAACCAGCAAGGTCGCAACCTTCATGTATTCCGTTGTGTGGTCCGTATTGCATTGTAAGCACTGTACTGGACGAGCTTTGGACGCGATTTCTTACTATAGGAGATCCTCTTCTTCGCTATTCTATGCGACTAAAGTGGAGGCTCTTCCGTCGTGGTGTAGGGATCATTATGTTCATATGGTTGATCCCTCCATACTACTCATTGCTATTTTTTAGTATACTTGTTTCACAAGATCTACTGCAGCCTGTTGTTATTTAGGTTATAGGTTTATGTTACCTCATACCTATGCACTCTACGATAGTTTACAATTGAGTCTTTTGTCTCTTTATCTAAGTCAGTTAGTAACTTTTTGATAAATAGACTTAGAATCTTTAGATTAAATTCCTATACGGATTTTAACTTCAGGTTCTTATTTAGCTAAGTAATCATTTGAGCCTCTGGAAACAGTAGTTTTCAAATTCTGACCTTTTAGACAGTAATTCTGTTGGTTTCTCTTTTACTGTAGAGTCAGTGAGTTTCATGCACTATCGATGGATGATTTTCACTTTCATAGTTTCGGAATCAATACTTCCGTTACTATTTAGGTTGGATTGTTGCATAAGAGTTAGGCTCCTATTATCCGGAACCTATTATTTTAAGGTCCTTCCGTCTTCGTATGGGCATAGGCCTTTACTCTTTCCGGGTACAGTTTATGTATTTATAAACAGATATCTGTTTATTACAAGGGCGTAAGCTTCTTCTGTCTTTGATGTCTAGTAGAAGGACGTTACGCTCCATTTTATTGTTAATGGATTCTATTAACTAGCGTACTGCTTTTGGTATATCATTGGCTTAGCAGTTGTGCTTAAGATTTCGGCTCATGAAGTAAGAGTTCTTCTACTTCTTGGGCTTACATTAATAGTGTTCTATTATAGATTTTTGAAGGCTGCTCATTGCGCTCAGCCATCCATTCATGAATTTTATCTCAGAAATATCGAGTCCATTTCTGGAGGCCTCTATTGTTAGGTCTATTATCTACTGCTCAGAATGTCATTCACTTAACAGTTGCTACTATAGCTAGGTAGGCTGTCTGTTTCGGCAGTGTCTCCGTTCGGCTGCCCTCTTCGCTCTGGGCTATTTGACCCAGGGCAAGAAAAAGGGGGGGGGGGGAGGGTGTTCCCTTGGGTCACCTGTTTTTACTATGAAAACAAGGGGATACCTCCTCCGGAGTTAGTAATTCTGAGCTGTTATTGGGATGGTTGTTTAGTGAGAAGTTTAAGTTTATAAAATTCATTCAAGTCTTAGTTTTTAAAGTATAGCTTTTGAATATTGCATATGTCAACGGACATGATTATGCAATTCTCACACACTTTTAGGAGTATAAGAGTCTCTATTCTCTAGACTTACTTTATTATTGGCTTACTTTAAAAATTATTAGTATAAGGATTATTGGATATTAATAGAGTACATGGATGTATGAAGCTCAATTTTTGGAAGGTGTTGTATCTTTCTAATTTATCATAAATAAGAAAGATACATGTAAGGCCTATTACTTCTTTTCCCTACAGGGGATGACTCTATTTTATTTTATTGAGCGTATTCCATTTTGCTCTATGTCCTTGGCCCTCCAGCCTTTTTACTATTCAGCTATGTCTGGGTCATTGGTACAGTATAAAAATGTTAAAAAATTTATAGTAATTTATATATTTTTTATACTTACCAATGACCCAGACGGGGATGGCCCTCCCAGGAGTTGGGAACTCTTGCCTCCCCGCTGAGTACATAGCGCTTACCAGGCACTGGTTATTAGAATGATAAATGGCGCCAATTTCGGAACGTCCTTGACACTGCGCATGCGCAGTAGGGGCGAAGTGTGGAGGGCCTCTCAGGACATGTTTTCTTTAGTTTTAGATGCAAATTTTGGGGATTGGGGGGCAAAATTTGTGTTTGGCCCTATATTTTAAGAGTTAGCACCAGCTATGTCTGGGTCATTGGTAAGTATAAAAAATATATAAATTACTATAAATTTTTTAACTTTTATGCAAAATTATTTCATGTGGCACGATGACGCCGTGTACTAAGGCATACTGCACGTCGATGGTACGCATGTCTTCCACCAATCTAACCCTGTCTGTGCCGCAGTGTGGAGTTACAATGTTGGAGAGCTGGCAGCTGCTCGTCATTGCTCGGTGGTTCTCTCCGGGTACTCCGGCTTCCTTCACCCGTAAAACTGTCACAGTCATGATTAGCCATTGTGCATAAATATGTGACCTTAAACATCAATAAATAAATAAATTATTTCATGTTCTCTAATTTCGGGGCATTGGCCTGATGTTTACATTCTTGTTATGAAATTTCCACAGTTTGTTCAGTGTTTCCTCTCTCCCTTTCCTTTATACCCCCTTGCTATTCTCCCATGCTTTTGGCATAATTTTTGTAATTTTTTAACTGAAATTTCTTGGGAATTTTGGCTTGGTAACAGAATGTTTATTCTGTTTTTCCCCATGGTTACGTCTTCACCCTAGGGTGGTTAGGCATTTTTCGGACATGCATCTACCATCCGATGTACTGCAGTTTCTTCTCAGGAAGCCTCTGTTTTACATCGGATAGTGTTAAAATTGGTTACTGATTTCGGGCCATATTTTCAGTGCCTGAAGTCTTGTTTCCAGTTTTTATTCACTTTTGTTTACGTTCACAACGGTTACTTCTGACAGTGATTCCTTGTCTTCTATTTAGTTCTGCTCATAGCCAGAGACATTAATATTGTCCGTAAGTGTAAAATTAATTTTTAGACATGTTTTAAAATTTCTGTCCACACTTATGCTTTTTTGGGATCCATTTGGGCTCATCTTAAAATTTTTTCTAAAAAATTTTTTTCTTTTGAATTATTTTTCGAAATGTTTGTAATGGATTATTATTATGTATGTTTGTTTTCTAGGGTTGGTGCGAGTACGTTGACTGTTTAATATTTTTTCAAAATGAAAGAATATTGTTCAATTGTAAATCGAGGAAGTCTCCTTCTGATTCTCATGTTCATTGTTTTTGCTGTAGTTTGTGTACTCGCACTAATTCTTGCTCAGTGTGTGCCAATTCGGATGACAAACGTTGGAGACGTGTGTCATGGTATATTGTTAGTGGTGAGAGGTCCATACCGGTCCTCTCTCCACAGGGTCACTCAAGTTTTTTCAGTCTCTTTTTCAGAGAAACAAGAACAGGGTGATGTTTCCGTGATGTCTTCAAAAATGTGCTTCCGTCATCGCAATAAAGAGCTAGCGGCAAAGTGCTTAAAGAAATGGGGTAAGTGCCTAAGAGGTCCCTAGTAGGATCGACGGTCACTTGTCGCCCGTGAAGCAATCATTCACGAAATGGTTGTGATGCCGGGTTCATCCGTTGCAGTCCAGGAGAGGAGAAGGGATATTGCGAGCACTATAATCTCGGATGACGCACACCCGGCGATGACGGATCGGAGGATGGAACGGAGGAAGCCAGTCAGTCCGGTAGCTGGCTCGTCCAGGTCTACCCGGACCGCGAGTGAAGAGGCCCCCTCTCTCTCTGACAACAACATCTGGGCCCAGATGTTGTTGTATGTAACATTTGTCAGTCGGAGCATACGTCCACTCCTCCTGCTCGGGACTCTCCACCGCATAGACAGTCCGGCCCGGCTTGTCTATTGGCTTCCTCATCCTCACGTCAGCACACACAACCGCACCTTGGCTATGTGACTGCAGATATCCAGCCTGCTTCGCCGACCATGGATTCCACATCGACCAGGTCACGCCATCTACTAGCCAAAGACACAAGGCCTTTCCAGTCGGGACGTTTGCATATAAAAAGTATGCAGGAATTAACGTCCCAGGAGCTTCCAGCGGCTAAATTACGTAAGACTGCGGCTCCACAGGCCTCTGTGATGGACTTGCTATCACAGATACCTCAATTCATCACAGCATCCCAGCAGCCATCAGAAACTCTTTCAGAACAGGAACTGTCCTATGAAGCTGGGTTGGTTTGCTCCCCTGCAAAGGTCAGAAAGGGACGACCGAGATTCTCATGTGGTCCAGTCGGATGGTGAAAGGGAATCAGCGGAGCTGGAATTTTCCCTTTCCGAACAACTTAAGGTGGCCATAGATTTCATCCGGCAACACCTTTCAGAAGTTGTTTCTCCGGACCAAAATGCTGCGTTACCTTATAAGAGACTGATAGCGTCACTGGACACAGACTTATTCGGCTGGAATAGGGACATTACGCCTGAGTTTCTGACCCAGTCCAGAAATGTCAAGCGGACATTTGAACTTCTTTATGATGCTATATTCAACCTAGCCTCTAAGACTCGCAAATCCGGTTTCTTATCGTCTCATGCTCTACAGCTGCCTTTCATCAATCATAGAAATAGATTTGAAACGGCAGGACAGGGCGTGACGAGAGTTCCTCTGCGTTTAGACGACCAGGCAGAAGATTTGGAGTTGTCATTGCCGGCGTCTATGTCGATTTACTCCAGTATGCTGGAGACGACTATCTTGTCTAACAGAAAAATCAGTTTAGATGCATTATCTTACGCAGATCACCTTACCAGAGCATTATCATTACATCTCGAAGGAAAAGAATTAAAGGATGTTCAAAACTTCCTTGTGAGTTCTTTCGAGGGCCATAGCATATTCTACGTATAACTCCACCCTTTCAGTGGCAATCTGGAGTTAGACGTGATGCTGCCCTGGCTGCATCCACAAGAGTGGATAGTAAGGTGAAAAACTCTCTTCCAGTCGCTCCGGTCTCAGGAGAGCTTCTCTTTGACGGTAAGCTTTCTATAATCTATGATCAGATTACTAAGAAAGCTTCGGATTCTCTGCTTTTTAAATCCGCTTCGAAAAAGTCAGACTCAGCTGAGAGGAGTGAGGCAGGCACTTCGGGGGCGAATACTTCCAAGGGAAGTTCCTATAGAGGATCTAAGAAAGCCTCTACGTCTCACTCCAGAGACTGTCAGAGTAGCGACTCAGGTAGGGGTCGTAATGCTGGCCGAGATAACCGGTCAGATGCCTCTAGGTCGACTGGGCGAGGTGCAGGTCGTGGAGGACGTGGTTTCTCCCCCTGCAAGCCTCACAGGGCCAGAAGGTGATGGTCTAAACCTCTATTGCATTCCAGTGGGCGGAAGGCTGTCGAGATTCTTAACCAATTGGTTGTCAATTACAAACGACCCATGAGTGCAAGGGGTTATTTCCGAAGGTCTAAAACTGTCCTTCAAGGAAAAACCTCCGTTAACTCGAAGTCCACGTTGGACTCAGCTTCCGTCAAACGTTCAGAAGAGAGATTCACTTCTATCAGAAGTTCAATCTCTTCTTGACAAGAATGCTATAGGGGTCGTAGAAAACCAGGAATCTCCAGGTTTCTACAGTCACCTGTTCTTGGTTCAAAAACCAGATGGCTCGTTTCGTCCAGTTATAGTTCTGAGCTGGATAAACAAGCTGATCGTGGCTCCGAATTTATATGGAGACCATCCGATCAGTCAGAGCGAGCATTCGAGTGAACGATTATGCTGCGAGCATAGATCTCAAGGATGCGTACTTTCACGTCATGGTACATCCGGCGTTCAGATAGTATCTTCGCTTCGCTGTCCTAGGAGTTGTTTATCAGGTCTGAGCAATGTGCTTTGGTCTGAATCTAGCACCCTGGGCCTTCACTCGAATAATGAACTCGGTAATGACTCATTTCCGAGCTCATTTGTCTGTGGTAACGTCAGCCTACTTGGACGACATTCTTCAGAGGTATGGCAACAAGTTAACACTTCAGAACTATGTTCAGAGTCGGCTTCAATTGCTCGATGTCTCGGTTTCATAGTAAACGAAAAGAAGTCGGATCTAGTGCCGTCCGAGTCATTCACCCACCTGGGAATGAGCTTTGAGACGCACAACAATCTCGTTCGTCTGCCATTAACCAGAGCGAAATTAGTCAGTTGTTACGCTCACTTTTGTCTTCACTCAGATGTAGTAACAGTGAGAGAATTCATGAGTCTGACAGGTTTGTGCAGAGCCGCTGCGGATCTTATTCCGATGGGGCGACTACGCACTCGTCCACTCCAGATATTTTTTACTCAGAATTGGAGTGTGAAGACTTATTCGCTCGAAACGAACATTGTCTTGTCGAATCAAGTGAAACAAGAGATTCAGACTTGCGCAGATATTCAGTGGTTAACTCAGAGAGTACCACTGCAACTGCCGAATCCAAATTTTACGATAATGACGAATGCGAGTCAAACAGGTTGGGGTGCAACTTTGAGCCCAACAGATTCGAGGTGCCAGGGTCTTTGGGATCTGCAGTTCCTAAACAAGCACATAAACATCAAAGAGATGATGTCAGTTTGGCTTGCGCTACGTCAGCACGTGGATGAACATTATTCAGAATTCGCATGTTCAAATTCTGTTTGACAATTCGACAGTAGTAGTGTATATTCGGAACCAGAAAGGCACTCATTCCATTCCATTGTTCAATCTAACGGAAAGAATCCTTCTGTTTGTCCTAGAGCATCAAGTTCTTCTGTCGGTCTGTCATATTCTGGGTCGTCTGAACGTTCTAGTGGACTCCCTTTCTCGGAAAGGTTGTATGTTGCCGTCAGAATGGACTCTCAACAAACGAGTATTCAATCAGATTTGCTACTAAAAGGATCGTCCTATGATAGATTTATTTGCGACGCATCTCAACAATCAGTTGCAGACGTATGTGTCGCCATGCTCAGATCCTCGAGCATTTGCAGTAGACACCCTCTCGGATGGAATGATAGGATACGCGTATCCTGCAGCTCCGTTGATTCAACAGATATTGCTAAAAATCAAGCAATCTCACTGCAAGATTCTGTTGGTAGCATCTCTGTCACCCCAGAGACCATGGATAAATCTACTCAGGTGTCTGTTGTGGGACATTCCGCGGAAGCTTCCTCCATGGGAGGACCTTCTTTCGCAGGGGAAATCGCGCACTCTCCATCACAACCCGCAAGGTCTCAACCTTCACGTATTTCTGTTGTGTGGTCCTTTTTGCACGGCAAGCATTTTACAGGACGAGTAGTGGATGCAATTTCTAACTGTAGGAGGACCTCCTCTTTGCTAAATTATGCTGCTAAGTGGAAGGTTTTCTCTCGATGGTGTAGGGATCATTCTGTTGATTTTTATGATCCCTCCATTCCAATATTGCTAATTTTCTGGTCTACTTGTTTGACGAGATCAAACTGCAGCCAATAACTATTAAGGGTTATAGGTCTATGCTTTCGGATTCCTATGCTCATCATGATAGCTTACAGATTGGATCTAATGTCTCTTTATCTAAGTTAGTAAAAAACTTTTCGATAAATAGACCTATAAAACCCTTAGGTTAATTCCTAAGTGGAATTTAGCTTGGGTTCTTCTGAAGCTAAAAGAAGTGCCATTTGAACCTCTTGATACAGTGGATTTCAAATACTTATCTTATAAGACAGCTTTTCTCTTAGCCTTCTCTTCTGCTAGAAGAGTTAGTGAGCTTCATGCACTATCTGTTGATGATTCGCACTATCGTAGTGTTGGTAATACTGAAGTCTGACCAATATGATATTGTGTTTTGCTGGTTACCTGGACACATTAGTAATGCTGGTAACACCACGGCAGACAGTGCAGCGAAACAGGCTCTGAGTAAGCCAATCACTGATTTTCCAATTCCTTACAGTGATTACAAGCCACTTATTTCTAAATACATCCAGTCATTGTGGCAGTTGGAATGGGATGGAGCTACCAATAACAAGCTCCACCGATTCCGACCAACTGTGTCTGATTATTATCCTCTTTCTCATCTTTGTCGAAAAGATCACGTTATCCTTACACGATGTCATATTGGTCATACCAGACTCACTCATAGTTTCTTATTAGAGGGCACTCTGCGACCTGAATGTGTTCCTTGTCAGCAGGGGCAGACAGTGGAACACATTCTTTTAGATTGTACAGATTTCGATCACGTTAGACGGCAGTTTTTCACTGTGGAGTCTCTTAGAGACCTTTTTTACACTACCAGTCCGCGCAAGCTTTTGTCTTTTCTAAAAGAAATCAACCTTTTTAGCAAGTTTTAGAGCTTTGTCTTTTAATCTTCCCATTATGATTTGGTATCAATAGGTTGATTTGTATTATATTTGTTGTTCTTCTTTCATTATGAATATTCATTTTCACATTTTCATTGTATTATCGTTCATCTATCACAATTTTTTTTTCTTTTTAAAAAGCAGTCCTGACCATTACCTTTTAACTCATTTTCATGACTTTCTCGGCATGATATGGCCTTTGTTGCCGATGTGGCGTTAAGCACCAATAAATAAACAATAAATAAAAATGGATTTTGGGCTAAGAATCAGGCTCCTAATAAGTACCCTGAACCTATTGTTATTAAGGCTCTTCTGTCTCAGGCGGTCATAGGCCTTTGCTTTGTCCAGTCAGAGCTATGCGTATTTACAAACGTAGATCTGAGTTTATCAGATAGGGACATAAGCGTTTCTTTCTGTCTTTGCTGCCTAATAGAAAGGACATTACGGTCCATTCTATTGCAAGGTGGATTCAATTAA
Source organism: Pictodentalium vernedei (assembly GCA_031216915.1). Taxonomy (NCBI): domain Eukaryota; kingdom Metazoa; phylum Mollusca; class Scaphopoda; order Dentaliida; family Dentaliidae; genus Pictodentalium; species Pictodentalium vernedei. Next base: position 66,802,564 of record CM062294.1, on the reverse strand, counting down.
CTATCCGTACTGCTTATGATAAATTATCTTCATCTCAGCAGTCTGTGCTTAAGATTTTGGCGCATGAAGTAAGAGCGCTGTCTTCATCTTGGGCTTATGCTAATAGTGTTGCTATTACTGATTTGATGAAGGCTGCATATTGGTCTCAGCCTTCCATGTTCACAAATTTTTATCTTCGAAATATTGAGTCCATTTCTGGCGACCTGTGTTGTTTAGGTCCGTTATCTGTTGCTCAGAATGTCGTCCACTAAACAGTTGCAACTATAGTTATGCAGGCTTTCTCTTCCAGCAGTGACTCTGTCCTGCTGCCCTCTTCGTTCTGGGGTATTTGACCCAGATCAAGGGGAAGGGGTGGGGGATGGTGTTCCCTTATATCACCTGCTTTATAGTGAAAAGCAAGGGAATACCTCCTCTGGAGTCAGTAATTCCGAGTCGGTGCCGGGATGGTTTTAAAGTGTAAAGCTAATGTCTATCTCATTTATGTAATATTTTTAAAATGTAGCTCGGTGTGAAGCATTTGTATATGTCACGTGTCCAACGAGCGTTAATATACAATCCTCGGACACTTTTAAATGAGTATAAAGAGTCTCATTCTCTGGACTATCTTTATGTATTGGCTTTCCTTTAATAAATTAGTATAATGGGTTATACTGGATGTTAATAGAGATCATTGATGTTATCGTGCTGAATTAAGGAATGGTATTGTGTCTTTCTTTTTTGGTGTAAACAAGAAAGATACATGGAAAGCCTGTTCTCTTCTTTTACTTGAGGGGATAATTCTGTTTACATGTAATTGAGTCTATTGGATTATCCTTTATGTCCTAGGCCCTCCAGCCTTTTTTCTATTCAGCTAAGTCTGGGTCATTGGTACAGTATAAAAATGTTAAAAAATTTAAAGTAATTTATATATTTTTTATACTTACCAATGACCCAGACGGGGATGGCCCTCCCATGAGTTGGGAACTCATACCTCCCTGCTGATTACATAACACTTACCAGGCACTGGTTGTAAGAATGAGGATTTGGCTCCAATTTCGGTACTTCCTTGACACTGCGCATGCGCAGTGGATAAAAGTATAGAGGACCACATAGGACATCTATTTTTTGGATTTTGATGCAAATTTGGGGGATTGGGGGGGGGGGGCAAAATTTGTGTTTGGACCTAGAATTTAAGAGTTAGCACCAGCTAAGTCTGGGTCATTGGTAAGTATAAAAAATATGTAAATTGCTATAAATTTTTTAACATCCATGAGCTCTGTCAAACCAGATATAATAGATTAAATGCCTGTATTGGATGTACTGAGACCAAATAGGTATATAAACAAAGGAAAACTGGGGATAGTTAGGGTAATGTCTTGACAGGATACAAGATTTTTTATTCAATTAACAGGAGTTTACTCTAGAACCTCGGTTCAATTAATAGGTCAAATTTGCATTGAAGGTATGGTAAATGGTTTTGAGGTGGGAAGTTATATTCAATTAACAGGGATATTCAGTTAAAAGATATCCAGTTAAGTGGGCTCCACTATATCACTTGCCGGATATGGCCATTAGGTTAAGTATAGAGTTAAACATGGTTTACATGTTCTCATTGAATTTCTACTTAGAGATAAATAAATAGGCAATTTGATTAAATAACATAATTGTCACATAGTCCAATGGAACCCTGTTAATTGAATCACCACTTTGCCAATGAATACTGTTCAGTTAACTGATTGAGTGCTGGAAGACCATATTTGAGCTTTATTTTGAAGGTCAGGTGCTGCATCTTAAAGGCTTCATATTCTGTGGATGCTTTTCATTTTACATTTGAGGTGTAAATTGTAACAAGGCAAGGACATGTAAACAAATTTTGATGACCAAAAATAATTCAGCACTTTACCAGTTAACAGGAGTATTCAATTAACAGGAGTATTCAAATAACAGGGATTTGGTTACTTCCCTGTATTCTAGGAATAAACTGAGTATTTTCTTGTTTATCTTGTTTGACTCCTTGCAGGAACCCCAGAAAGTGAAGCAGTGCTCTCTTTTACTGGTAAAATAGGGCCCAGTCACCAGTGCCTGGAGTGAAGTCCTCTAAAATGGGCAACATGGTTATAAATTATTGGCTGGTCTTGACTTTATATCCATGTTGTGGCCACAATTAGCCATTGTGCAGAAATATGTAACCTTAAACACCAATATTATTTATTTATTTATTGGTGTTTAAGGTCACATATTTCTGCACATGACCATGACAGTTTTACAGGTGGAGGAAGCTGAGTACCCGGAGAGGACCACCAAGCAATGGCGAGCAACTGTCAGCTCCCCAACATACTAACTCCACACAAGCAGGGTTAGCATTGGTTGAAGACAAGTGCACCATCGTCGTGCAGTAAGCCTTAGTACACAGTGACACCGTGCCCGCACGTGGGCAATGGGGTTGAAGTGTCTTGCCCAAGGACACAACGTGGTTGCCGCAGGTGGGATTCGAACCGAGGATCTCTCGGCTTGCAGCCTGCACCTCTACCTACTGAGCTACCGCACCCTCTAAACACCAATAAATAAGTAAATGAATATATTATTTGACAGAGCTCATGGATATAATTGATTAAATTCCTGTACTGGATGCACTGAGGACAAATAGCTCTATAAACAAGCAGAATAAAGCACAAAAATGAAATTCCAACACTCTACCAGTTGTAATGAGATTTGGTCACTTCCCGTATTCTCAGGGCCGGGGAGAGGAAGTTTGGGCCCTGGGGTTAATTCTGTGACAGGCCCCCTTTCGAAGGTGTCGGGATAATGTACAGATGCCAAAGGCATCTGCTGCGAGTGCAAAAGCACGAGAGATGATAGGGGTTGGGGGGGGGGGGGGGGGAGGAGGGTATCCCCCAAGAAAATATTGAGATCAGTTATTAAATGGAGACTTCTGGCAGCCTTTGGGATGAAAAATCACCTTATTTTTTTGGCCGTCAAAAAAACGTGTTTTAGCAGCATGTTTCGAATTTGCAAGTTCATCAGTGAGTATCCAGTAACCTAGTGTTATAGCTTTAGACTGCATAATTCTTGATGTGATAACTTTATTACGTCAAGTTGATTTAATAAATTTATCACTTCATGAATCATGCAGTCCAAAATTACAACTGTTGGTCAAGAGCAGAGCTCCATTCGCGATGCAGCCCCTTCTTAACATTTAATTTTATATAGCTGTAGAAGTGGTGGTTCTTATTTGAAATGCATTAACCCTTTACCCATCGCAGATGATTTCAAAATTTATTTTTTAAAATATCATTTTTTAAATTTTTTCAAAAAATTTTAACAAAACTATATCATGTGACCCCTCTTTGGAATGAGCTCGACGAGCTCATTCCAAAGAGGGGTCACATGATATGGTTTTGTTGAAATTTTTCGAAAAATAATATTTTTTAAGCTGCTGAATTTGCATATTACGCGGGCGGATGTGGGCGATTCATTGGGTAAAGAGTTAATAGTAAGACCCACTACTTCTGTTGTGTAGAACTAAAATGTTGATAAGGTTACAATGGTACAACTTTGGAAAGGGCACTCAGTAGAAAGTTGGTTTCGTTCCAAGCATTCGATATTCGGACCGTGCCTCTTGGAGGCGAGGAGTATGAGAAGGGTAATCAGGGAATATTTAGAGAAATTATTCAAATTTGGACGCCAAATGTCACATTTTCCTCGAATCTCTGCTCGAAGAGCAGGGATTGAAGCACACTGCAACGAGCATGAAGGGAATTATCACTGATTCATTGCACTTTTCAATGGTCAATATTGAACAACAGTTGGTCATTAAAACACTATTATATTCTAACCAAGTAAACCAAATGAACGACAACCAAGCTATATTGGCCAGTGAAAAGTCAGGTGACAACAATCACATACAATAAATAATTATGTGTGTAATGCATATTCAAACATCATCATTCTAATGAAACCATGCATACGAATGTCACCTTTCTTGCCTTCATGGCTGTGAATTTTTCAATAACTATTGCACAATCAGTTTTTTGTGCCAACTTGTGCTCAATGCTCAGTATAGCTAGACTGCTGACCCATTGTGCTTCACAAATACCATATTTACTCTATGTATTGGGACAGCTAAAAATAATTATTTTCACAGGTGTCCCAATTCTTAGAAAATGGGGAAAGAACAGAGCCTGGTCTTGATTTGATGCTGAATAAAGTTGTGTGTGATTCGTTTTCCATCACTATAAATGAAAATCACCGTCCAATTTTTTTTTATATTTTCATTTTTTGCTTCCAAAACATAGCTTATGATCCCTCATTGGAACGAGCGCACTACGCACGTTTCAATGAGGGATCATAAGCTATGTTTTGGAAGCAAAAAATGAAAATTTTTAGTTTTTAGTTACTCAAGAATTTTTTTTTTATGAGTGTCGTCTGCTACTAGTGACAGGCCAACTGGAAACAAATCTCCTGAATGTCCCAAACTTTGGAGCATAAAAAAAATATAGTTTTCTGGAAAAAACTTGTGTCCCAAATCATAGAGTGTCCCAATACATAGAGTAAATACGGTAGTTTTTTATTAGCTTATGTTTGCAGAAGGATCTTTCAGCTGAAGCAACAGTTTCTGGGAGTGTACAGAGTATTCTCACAGAAACGACGGGCAACTTATCTTGCTGGTTCTTTCTCGGGGATCGGGGACCAAGGCTTGGCACAGGAATCAGAACTTTGGGGGCCCAGGCCTGACCCAAGCATCCTGGAGTACTGGGCCAAGCTCAGGTGCATAAAGTTCTGAGCCTCAGGTTATTACCCTAGGCCCTCACCCTCTTCCTGGCCCTGAGTATTCTGGAGATAAACTGAGCATTTATTCTGTTATATCTTGTTTCACAGAGCTTACAGAGTTCTGTCAAACTAGGTACAATAGATTAACCCTTTACCTAACATGAAAAGCAGACGACACTTGCAAATAAAATTCTTGAAGCACTAATGTTTTTGATTTTTTCTGTCAAAAACATAGCTTATGGCCCCTCATTGGAACAAGCTTGTTGAGCTTGTTCCAATGAGGGGTCATAAGCTATGTTTTTGTGACAAAAAATGAAAAAATAATAAAAATTGAATGGTTAATTTTGTGAATAGTGCTGGCCGGTTTTGACCGTTAACGTTAGGTAAAGGGTTAAAAATACTTGCATTAGATGTTCAAATAAGTCTTTAGGTAAGGAGAATTTGGTGACATGTCAGGGTAATTTCTTGTCATATTACAAGATTTTTTTTATTTTTCATTCATTTAACAGTTTACTCATAAACCTATATGTATTTAACAGGTTTGATAAATGGTTATATGTTTTTAAGTCCCATTCAGTTAACATAGATAATTCAATTAAGTGGGCTCCACTGTAGTTCGCTGAATGTGAAATTAAGCATTTGGGTAAAAATGTTACTTTTTGATATTTAAGAACACATTTATCATTTTATTTTCATGCTTTTCAAGATAATATCATCGGATATGGATCTGAATTGATGTCAGCTGTTTATGATCCTAGAGCAAAGACGCCGCCAGATATGCCTCCAATGTTCAAAGAAGCTCCACCAATTTCACAGATTCCTCCAACAGATACTCGAGTTATTTTGTATGTTAATATATTTTTACCAAAATGATACTCAGTTTCCAAACCCTCAAAGCACATGTTGTTTTGGAGCAATAACTTGGGATATTTTTTAATTTCTGTTGTTCAGTTTTAAATGCTTCAGGGGAGTACATGCGTAGAAGACACACTCAGAGCTCTTTCCATCGGTGTATAACATAACCACATATCAGTTCAAACCTCTGTGCTTCTGAATGGGTCTGCCAAATACAGTACCGTGTAAACCAAGTAACTGGACATTTTTTTTAACCCTTTACCTAACATGAAAAACAGACAACACTTGCAAACAAAATTCTTGAATAACTAAATTTTTTCATTTTTGCATATAAAACTTAGTTTATGACCCCTCATTAGAACAAGCTCAGTGAGCTCATTCCAATGAGGGATAATAAGCTATCAAAAAAATGATAATGAAAATTGTATGGTGATTTTTGTGAACAGTGCTGGCTTGTTTTGTCCATTACGTTGTTTAAGGGTTAATTGATTAACCCTGGTAATTGCTTATAACTTCCAAATGCCGGTTAAAATTTTGATAGTTCGACATCAGTTTACAGGGGATTAATTGAATGATAAATCATGTTATTTATCCAGAAATTACTCCAATGACAACTGAACTCCCAGTGTTTTTAGACCTATTTGATCTGAGTATATCATAATATTAGCATTTAACCCTTTACCCAACGTAACGGCCAAAACCGGCCAGCGCTATTCTAAAAAATCGGCACTTAATTTTCACTATTTTTTTCATTTTTTGTCTCAAAAACATAGGTTATGACCCCTCTTTGGAACGAGCTCGTCGAGGTCGTTCCAATGAGGGGTCATAACCTATGTTTTTGAGACAAAAAATGAAAAAAAATTAGTTATTCAAGAATTTTGTTTTGCTGGTGTCGTCTCCTTTCCATGTTAGGTAAAGGGTTAACTCTTTCACTGCCACACAACATCACAGAAGTACATGCAACTTCCATGCACCCAGTGGAATTACACAGCAATAATATATATGTTGTGGATATAGAGAAATAACTTTTTTGTTTAGAGGAATATTTTGCTGAAACTTAGTATGCTGCTAGGTATAGTTCTGGACGTTGAATTGCATATGAAACTTGGTCATATAAGGTCACGTGACCATGGCAACCAAGATGGCCACCGCACAAAAGTAAGGAAATATCACAATATTCTTATGTTTTGTGTGATGGAGTCCGACTTATTGGAGCCAAATAATGGATTTTTATACTAAATGTTGTACTACTATTGTGGTGATAGTAAAAATTGATCAGCATGTATGAAAAAAATATTACAGATAGTTATGGCTGCATGGTATTTCGATAAACCGATATATACCAGTATTCAAACCAATATCGATTGAATACCAATGTAATTACAAAAATATCGGTTTATCGTCATTATTTATTTACCCACAATTTAATTTTCAATATGTCTTGAGTTTTTTAACTGTAGCTCAGAATGAATAATATTATCGCTTTACTCAAGGAATTGTCTGCATGTGCCCACGTAAATTACAAATTCAGCAGTTGAAAAAATAATTTTCAAAAGTTTCAACAAAACTATATCATGTGACCCCTCATTGGAACGAGCTCAACAACTTCGTTCCAATAAGGGGGCACATGATATTGTTTTGTAGAAATTTTTGGAAAAATGTGATTTAAAATAATAAATTTTGATATCGTCTGCGTTGTGTAAAGGTTTTTCGAACCGCATCATCAAGGCATGCTGATTCATTCCGACTGTGATGCCTCGAGTCTCGATTGTGGTACTCATGTTCAGATATCTGACCAGTTTTCGATATACCGGTATACCGCGGTATTTTTTTGAATACCGATACCGGTATTCTGTTTTCAATATCGTGCAGCCCTACAGATAGTCCTTATATTGATTTGAGGGGGTGGGAGAGGAGGTGTACATATTAAAAACCAAGATGCCTTGTCATGGTCGGTATAGCTAAATCCAGCATGAATCAAACAGATCTTCTAAACCACATATTTGCCAGTCAAAACTTATTGGGTCATTTGCTTACTCTGATGACACTTCTACCTCGAATCCTGCAAAATTTCCAGCCGCACCACCATTTTGAACCAAATCTTGGCCTTGAGGAGTTAATATGTCCATATCTTGACCTTGAGGGGTTAATATGTCCATATCACAGGCCATATCATTGAGAGAGTCCACATCTTCAGTTTGAGAACCACATTTGCTGAGTCTTTCAAAGTATGCTCTATAGTGTCACTTGTCTTGAAATGTTTCCGAGTAGAAAACCTCGCAGACATTTTGTCTGAAAGATGTACCAAAAGAAGCCAACAGGCGTTTTGATCCAAACTGTATTCCTATCGTGGGTGGTTGGGGTGTGAAATTATACTTGACCTTTGACACTGAACATATATAGAACACCATGACATCGTAAATCACAAAAAATAAGAGTTACTTCCCCTAGAACAGTCGTACTGGTATCTGGTTTCAAATTTCGACTTCAATCGCAATCGGTAGCGATTGGGTAATTCAACTTTAGTCGCATTCGGCTGTGAAAGAGTTAAGCCATTATATCATTTTTTGACAGAGCTGTGAGGTTTTGATTTTTCAGATTTGGGTTCGGTTTCAGAAAAAACCTCGGTTTTGGTTCATTGTTTCGGTGTGTTAAAAACATATTATAAATAATGATTCTGACTCCTTAATTTAGAAAAAATCCCCCGAAGTTTGTACAACACCATTCACCACAAAAAACCCTGCCTGTAATTATCTTCATTGTGTCCAGTCTAACCTCCCTTTGATCATTGTTAGGGGATCAGTTGCAACCGCGTTGTGTCCTTGGGCAAGACACTTCATCTCCATTGCCCGCGTGGGGGCACGGTGGTGTTGTGTACTAAGGCGTACTGCATGTCGATGGTGCACTTGTCTTCAACCAATGCTAATCCTGCTTGTGTGGAGTTAGTATGTTGGAGAGGTGACAGTTGGTAGGTGGTTCTCCGGGTACTCCGGCTTCCTCCACCCGTAAAACTGTCACGGTCATGATTAGCCGTCATGCATAAATATGTGACCTTAAACACCAATAAATAACTAGGGGATAAGTTGCAAAGTCTATTGAGTCAGAGAAAACATAAATTTCGGTAACAAACAAATAAAGTTCATCTGATCTATGTTAAGTCTGTTTGCCTCATTGTCACATTTTCTCCCTTATTGACTCATCCGACAAGCCAGAAAATAAGCAGACTGTCATCTGCAAAATGAGGTCCCCAGAGGGTGAATTTAGTGATGCTACCCTGCATAGCAGGGTAGCATCACTAAATTCACCCTCTGTGAACCTCAATCTGAATCAGAGTCTCAAAACTAAACAGAAAAGAGGTACCCAGAGGATAAATTGGCCCCTGTATGGGATAGCATTATAAAATTCACCCTTTGGGGACCTCATTCTGCAAATGTCAGACTGCTTATTTTCAGGCCTGTCATCCAATCCGATGGATGGGTCAATAAGGAAGAAAATGTGACAATGAAAACATGATGTATTCACCCATTTGATAGACTAAGTGAAGAGAGTCCATAGTGGCTCCTAGACCAGTTCCCTTCCAGTAAGATAGTTTGATCAGATTACGCACAAACACAGTAAAACCATTCAACAAGTTTTTGCTGTTTGCCAGAAAAACTGGAACCAATCCAGGTCTACCATGATCACGAGCAAGAGAGAGGCCCCTCTCTCTTATAACAACATCTGGGATCAGAGGTTGTTGGTAGGAACTTATGTCAGTTGGAGCTTACGTCTATGCCTTCCTGTCCGGGACACTCCTTCTAATAGGCTGGTGGGGTCAGGTAGTCTTATAGCTTCCTCTACGTTCGAAAAGCACACACGACCGCACAAAGTCGCCAGCTAACTCGACCGGTGAAGTGGTTACTCAGGCCTCTGAGAACTGTGACGCCGGGTGTGTCCGCTCTGTGCTAGGAGATGATATAGGGTGGAGCGAGCACTATAATATACAACTATGCTTAGCCAGTGATGACGGAAGGAGGAAGCCAGCAAGTTCTGAGGTACACTCGTCCAGGTTAGCCAGGACCACGAGCAAGAGAGAGGCCTCTCTCTCTTACGGCATCATCTGGGGACAGATGTTGTTAGGAACTTGCGTCAGTCGGAGTTTACGTCCATGCCTCCTGTCCGGGACGTCCCGTCTAATAGGCAGCCGGGGCTGGCTAGTCTTACGGCTTCCTCTACATAACGGATAAAGTGATCTTTATATTGCACAGGGCTATAAACCGTGATGAGTGGTTTCAGTTCCCTAACGCCGGTGAAGCGGTTAAGATTGAATATGAGGACTGTGACACCGGATGTGTCGCATGTGCATTGTATTCAGAGCTAGTGGCAAAAGTGCTCAATGATATAAGACAAGTTTCTAGACCTTAGAATATAGGGTTTATGACCTTGTCTCCAGCTAGCTCGACCGGTGGATCGTTACTCAGAATATGGGTAGTGTGACACCGGGTATGTCCGTAGGAGTCAAGAGAGAATGAGGGTGTAGCAAGCACTATTAAATCCAATCATGCTCACCCTGCGTTGATGGAAGGAAGAAGCTGGCAAGTTCTGAGGTATTCTCGGTTATTTCTCCCCTGACCGCGAGCAAGAGGGAGACTCCTCTCTCTCTTTTAATAACATCTGGGGCCGGGTGTTGTTGGTAGGAATTTGCATCAGTCAGCTTACATACATAGCTATTGTCTGGTACGCTTAGTTCAATTCTTAGCTGGGGACAGCTACAGTTTGGCTTCTTCATCATCTACCAAGCCCTACCGCACCTTGGCTAAGTGACTTAGGATATCGAGTCTGCATCGTCAAAAGGTCCATCTTTTGTGAAGAAAGTCGCACCATCTAGTAGCCAAGGAGATGAGGCTTCATTCATCGGGACGTCCGCACTCATCTCAGACTCACTGTTCCAGGAGCAGCTTGCGGACAAGCAATTCATGACTGCTGCTCCTCAGGCCTCTGTAACGGACTTGCTGTCGCAAATTGCACAGCTCATCGCAGTATTCCTGCTAAGGCAGAAGCACTCAGCGTCAGTCTCAAAACTTGAGCTGTTGAATGGTGCTTGATCGGTCCAGTCATCTGCCTGTTCAGATGCTGGTGACCGTGATTCTAACTGATTTAGACGAATGGTGAAAGGGATACAGAGGAGAATAACCTTCCCTTTCAGAACAACTCATGGATGATATACATTATCGTTTCCTTGAACTTGTTCCAGTGAATCACAATGATGCGAGTAATTGTGAGAAACTGCTAGCGTTGTTAGACGCTGACTTCATCTGGACAAAGAGCAGGATAATAAGATCTCTTTCCGGTTAAGTCTACACGAGTGTCACAGGTTTTCGATTGTGTAGGCGATGCCATATTTAACTTCCTGTGGGAAGAAGTAATTCATTTTTTTATAATCTTCTGTATTTTTAACCGTTTTTTTGTTCACATACATTTAAAAAACGACCGAGGAAGATGTGTTGAGAGTTTCTCTGCGTTGAATGAGCAGGATAAGATCTTAGTGGTAGCCTTACCTTCATCATTTCGCTGTTCGCTTGGACACAATTGAGAAGATAATTTCTTATTCTGAGCGAATTTAGACTCATGGTCTTATGTACTTCAATTTTAAGTACTGTGACGCAACGTCTATTTGGAAAGGAATTTTGTGGACGTTTGTACCTTTTAAAAAATTCTTTCCAGACCTATTATAATATATATCTCTGTCTTAACAAATGTTAAGTGGGAGCTATTCTGATGTGACGAAGCCTTGCGTCAGCATCTTTAACATTTGACTAGGTGGAAAACTTGCTACAGGTCTCTTTAGTTTTCCAGACATTAAGTCTTTGATGGTAAGCTTTCATTAATGTAGGATTAAGCTACAAGAAAGCATCAATACTCGACTCTTTAAGTTGGGGTCTAATCGACCAACACCAGCAGAAAGAGTAGGAAAGGTTGTCCTAGACTCAGATGGTCTATAAGGACTCATAGCGAAGGTATAAGTATCCCTAAGTCTTTGATGGTAAGCTTTCATTAATGTAGGATTAAGCTACAAGAAAGCATCAATACTCGACTCTTTAAGTTGGTGGTCTAATTGAACAACACCATCAGAAAGAGTAGGAGAGGTTGTCCTAGACTCAGATCATCTATAAGGACTCATAGCAAAGGTATAGGTATCCCTCCTATATATTACTTTAGAGATTGTCTATACAGCCACTTGGATAGGGGGTTTAGGTCTGTTTGAGTTTACTGATCAGACACCCCTGAGCCGGTGGCTCGAGGCTCTTATAGAGCTCGGTCCGACCGATTTTGACTGGAACTGGATAATTAGATTATTTATGATAATCTTTCAGTCGAAAAGCGAGCGTTCGGTGATGCAGCGAGTATAGTTCTTTAGATCACTTGAATTATGAACTAGATAATGTCTCAGGGATGAATGATAGGATACACGTATCCTACCATTCATTTTCAACAGGCTGATTTGTCTGTTGTTTCACAGAGCAAATTAGCCAGTTGTTTGGCTTGCTTTTATCTTTTATCAGACGCATTAACAGTGGAAAATTTTATGCGTCGGATGGGGTTGTGCGGAGCAGCTTTGAATGTTATTTCGATGGGTCATTTACGCACACGTCCCCTCCAGTTATTCTTAACTGGAGTGGTAGAAGTTTTTCGCTCTAGACCTGTTTTGTTTTAGAGAATCTTTTAACATAAGGTCAAGTTTGAGCATATATTTAACAGTTTTCTCAATTATGATGGATGTTAGTTCATATATTGGGTTACAATCCTGAGTCCAATGGTCTCTATGCAGGCATCTTGGAACCCTCGGTTCTTGGAGACCACATATTCAGAAATGATGTCTCATTGTTTACGCTACATCATTGAATTTATATTATTACCGATCATGCATTTATAGACACAGATCAGAGTTTATCAGAAGAGAAGAAACACTTCTTTTGTCATTAATTTCCAATAGAAGGGACATTTTGGTTCATTATATTGCTAGATGGAGTCAATTAGCTATTCATACTGCTTAGGAAAATTTGTCTTCCAATCAGCAGTCTGTGGTTAAGATTTCAGCGCATGAAGTAAAGCGCTGGCAGCATCTTGGGCTTATTCTAACTGTATGGCTATTACATGATCTTATGTAGAATCACTTCAGGATAGTTAAGTTTGCGGCGCACGGGAATAATAGTTTCCATTATTTGTGTTGCCAGTATTAGGCATTTGAGCGCATACATTTGACGCTCCACCATTTTTATGGGAATTAATGATAGGATATGTGTATCCTTCAAATCATTTGTTTCTATTGATTACATTGAAGTTAAAGTGTCTGTTATTGAACATTCGCCAGAAGCTTCCCCCACGAGAGGGTTTTCTTCTTCAAGGGAAGTTTTATTCTTCACGTCATTCTCCGCTCTCAGTGGCTTAACGGAGTATGTCAGATGTGCGGGAGCTTGGTGGTTACTATATTATTGCTGTTTGGACCAGCAATGATTAAGTAATGTGGGTGAGGAGATTTTGACATGAATTCGAATTCCCCCCTCTCCCCCCACACTCACACACTGTCGCGTATATATATCTTAATGCATACATACTATGCATTTGGATGGTGTTGCATGGTGCCCTCATAGGCATATACGCAGTTCTGCTGCATTAGTTTCCGGTGTTTATTTTCTGATTTCTAATATACAAGCAATTATTTAATCATCATAATTGCTGCCATTTGAGTTTATTGCATAACCAGTTAGTGGTTTTTAGATGATTACAGGCTGGATTTTAATGCACTCGCACAATATTTTATTACGCTATCACTTTGGTGGACCTTGAAATTATTTCGGGGGTGGTCTGTGTTGGAGCCGGTTAATCATACCTACCTCCATTTCTAGATCCTGGTCTCTATTTTGTCGGTTCTCAAATCGCATATTCTCACGTATTTATAGTTGTAGATACCAAATAGTACACATTGGAGAGTGTTCTTACCGGATTTAATTGTACAGAGGCCTCCTGTGAATGATCTTTGAAGCGTGTTTTCTCTGCAGAGATTGTTCATCGTATCTCGCTTTCGTACGTGTATGCTATATTATTATTTCACTGATTTCGTTGTACTTGTATACTCTGTCTGCAGTGCATATTTTGTAGCGAATAATGTTATTCACCAAAATTGTCGCTATAGCCTTCGCTTGTGAAGTGCCGTTAAGCACCTTTTATTATTCATGAATTAATTTTTGAGTGCCTGATCGATATTTATTTATATCGTTTCCGGGTATCGCTTATTGATTCCAGAGCTCTCCCCTCTTTCTTTTGAAGATATGTTCAAAAAAAGATGGGGGGGGGGGGGTTCATTTAGTCCACTTCTCTGGCTTATTGGGTATGTAACTATGAAGGAAGCTGTTTTGTCCGTACTATATTCGGCGATCAGCTGTAGTATTATTGTTTGGAGCAGGTTTATGGGCAATTTTCTCTCATTCTCAAATATGCCATTCTAATTTTTAGGGCTTAGTCCAGACTAGCCTTAAAAATTGTTTATTTGTTACATCCTAATTAGCATGATTTCATGCTCGGGTTTAGGATTTACATAATTGGGGTCCATATTAGGATATGTCTCCTCTTTTATGGTATAAGAGACATACATGTAAATTCTAATTATTCTAATTTTCTTCATCATGGATTGAAGGCTTTGATCTATGTTGATCTACTATTTTGGAAGTTCTAGGCCCTCCACCTTTTTACGATTCAGCTAAGTCAGGGCCATTGGTATACAGTATAAAAATATGAAAAAATTTAAAGTAATTTTTATATTTTTTATACTTACCAATGGCCCAGATGGGAATGGCCCTCCCATGAGTGGGCAGTACTGGGCACTCTCACCTCCCCACTGAATTATTATATTATAATTTTTTATTTTTTTCAAAGAATGATGTTGGTGCCCGTTTTGGTGACTTCCTGGCGTTTGCGCATGCGTGGAGGGTAAATGTATGGAGGGCCAGATAGGACTTCTAATTTTCGGTTTTGCATGCAAATTTTGGGGATTGGGGGGCAAAATTTGTGTTTGGCCCTAAATATTTTAGAGTTAGCACCAGCTAAGTCTGGGCCATTGGTAAGTATAAAAAATATATAAATTACTTTCAATTTTTTTCATTTTCTTGTAGTGTGTGATATGGCAGTTACCAATTTTTTATAACCAGAAAATGTGACCAACTCTGTTCCTTGCACACTTTCTGGTTATAAAAACACTCATTATTAACTCATTAAATTAACTGTGTGCACTGTACAGCCTTAGTTTAAATCTCATCTATAGTAATTCTGTACCCAACATAATGATCAAAACCAGCCAGTAATATTCACAAGAAGCATTTAACCCTTTTCACAACGTAATGACCAAAACCAGCCAGTAATATTCACAAAAAGCATTTAACTCTTTACCCAACGTAATGGCCCAAACCGGCCAGCGCTATTCTAAAAAATCGCCAATTAATTTTCAATATTTTTTCATTTTTTGTTGCATAGAGGGTTCATAACCTATTTTTCATTTAATTTTTTAAGTTGAAAAAAATTCAAAAAAGGCTTACAACTCTAGAAAAAAATGATTGGATAAAAACAGGTACACTACTAAAGTTATCATCCAGAAACAATAAAAATTTTAATTTTCGAAGTTGAAAAAAGTGGAAAAAGGCTCATAACTCTAGAAAAAATGATTCTAGAGCTATGGGCCTTTTTCCACTTTTTTTCCCTTACCAATGACTCAAATGGGAATGGCCCTTTGAGGGGTCATAACCTATGTTTTTGAGACAAAAAATGAGAACAATTAGTTCTTCAAGAATTTTGTTTGCAGTTGTCATCTGCTTTTCATGTTATGTAAAGGGTTAAACTCAGTTTATGCCCCTGGAATGAATTGTGGAAAGTTTTTTTTTAGTGAATTCCCAAAATGAAAGCATATCCTATTTTCAATGAATAGTTTGTTTCATATAACTCCCAAACAGGATGATTTCATTGAACTTATTCCAATGAGGGGTCACAAGCTATCCTTTTGAGCGAATAAATGATCATTTTTTATTAACCCTTTACCCAACGAATTTCCCGCATCCGGCCGTGTAATATGCAAATTCAGCAGCTGAAAAAATATTATTTTTCGAAACATTTCAACAAAACCATATCATGTGACCCCTCTTTGGAACGAGCTCATCGACCTCGTTCCAAAGAGGGGTCACATGATATGGTTTTGTTGAAATTTTTTTTTAAAAATTAAAAAATGGTATTTAAAATAATAAATTTTGAAATCGCCTGCGTTGGGTAAAGGGTTAAGCAAGAAATATTTGGGGAAGTGTTCAGTCAGTTGTGTTAAAGTAAACAATTAATTAATATAATCCTTTTTTTATCCCCCACAAAAATTACGTTTGCGGGGGATCTAGCAATGGGGTCTGTCTGTCCATCCATCCATCTGTAAAAACTTTAGACCATTGTAACTCAGTCAGTACATGTTGGATTTGAATGATGTTTGGATTGCTGATGGCCAAGCATGCATGGAAGGCTATTCACAAGTAACGGGTTTTTTCCAATCATTTTTTCTAGAGTTATGGGCCTTTTTCAACTTTTTTTCAACTTGGAAAATTTAAATTTTTATCGTTTCTAGATGATAACATTAGTAGTGTAACGGGTTTTGTCCTGTCATTTTTTCTAGAGTTTTGGGCCTTTTTTGATTTTGTTCAACTCATTTTTTCTACAGTTATGGACCTTTTTCGACTTTTTTTCAACTTGGAAATTTAAAATTTTTATGTTTTCTGGATGATAACTTTAGTAGTGTAACAGGTTTTGTCCAATCATTTTTTCTAGAGTTGTGGGCTTTTTTTTACTTTTTCGACTTAGAAAATGTCATTTTTTATGGTTTCTCGTCGGTAAACCACTTGTTGGCTGGGGGTACCTACCGGTGGCGTTGCACCTTGTTAATTTACCTAGTGGGAGTGGGGTGAGTTAGTGATTAGGTCATTGGACTTCAAACTGAAAGGTCCACTATATTGTGTCCCTGGGCAAGACACTTGATCCCAATTTACCATTGGGGTGGCACTGTGTACTAAGGCATACTGCACATCTAGGGTGCACTTGCCTTTACCCAATACTAATCCTGCTTGTACAGAATTAATATGTTGAGGACTGTCTGGCAGTTGCTTGTCACTACTTGCTGGTTCTCTGTGGCTTCCTCCACGAGTCCACCCATAAAACTGTCTGACATGAGGTTACCCTGTCTGTTGAAAGTGTTGTTAAACTCAAATAAATTTCTCATTTTATTTCATAAATACAGCCGCTTTATAGTGCTAGGAAGATTATAAAAGCTGCTGAATTTGCATGTCATGCGGACGGATATAGCCGATTCGTTGGGTAAAGGGTTAAAAAGTTAAAAATCTGTTTCTCAGTCTCTCTCTCATTATTCTTTTGGCTGCCGCATGCTTTCATTATAACCAATACAAACTTGAAAAAAATATAAATTAAATGGTTTATGTCTGATTTTTTATCCAAGTAAATAAAACTGATAAATTTGTCCCTTGAGTACAACAAGGGTTTCCAATGCTTTAGCATTGCAAAGCCTTCTTGCACTCAAGGGATGAAATACACCACCACCCATGCTATTCTGTAGATTATGAGGCCTAAAACATAAAACAAACCATGAACATGAACTTTTGATGGCAAAGAAATAATTACAAAAATAAAAAATAAAATAAAAAAACACCCGTCCCCATGCAATTTTACAAAAATAGCTTGAGAAACAGAATATCTACTTTGTGGGGGGCCTTTGTAGTTAAGAGAAATGTACATATAATGCAGATAATTAAAGTTTGAATTTTACAGGCCACCAGCACCACCCAGAGAACGCACACCTTCACCACCACCACCACCACCTCCGAAAGAACGAACACCTACACCTGAAAATACTGCTGAAACAGAGCCATCTCCTTTATTGAAACCAGTTGAACCCACAAGGTCTCCAACTCAGGAAGACAATAGTTCCTGGGTGCCTTATAAGACAAGCACAGCAAAAAGCAACCCAAAACCTACGAGTCATACAGAGCCATTTGATATGTATATTGATGGTGTTAGATTTATTCCTGATAATGCTACCATAATAAAGGTGAGATTGTATTTTCTTGTACCATGGAATCATGTTAATTGAATAGCCACTATGCCAGAGAAAAAAATTAATTTAACAAGAATATACAATTGGTCTTTTTACCAATGCATGTGATACAGTGGAACCCTGTTAATTGAATAGCCACTTTGCCAATGAACATTATTCAGTTAACAGGAGTTTTCAATTAACAGGGATTGTGTCACTTCCGGTATTCTAGAGATAAACTTAGCATTTACTCTATTATATCTTGTTGGACAGAGCTCTGTGAGCTCTGTCAAACAAGATATAATAGATTAAATGCCTGTATTGGATGTTCTGAGGCCAAATAGGTCTATAAATAAAGAAAAACTGGGAAGTGTCAGGGTAATTTCATGACAGTTCTCAAGATTTTTTATTCAATTAACAGGAGTTTACTCTAAAACTTATATTCAATTAACAGGTAAAATTTGTACTGGAGGTATGGTAAATTGTTTTGTGTTGGAAAATTATATTCAATTAACAGTGTTATTCAGTTAACCCTTTACCCAACTTAAACTTTCCATTAACTGTAAATCTAACTACCGCCCAGTCTCTTTAACTAGCTGTGTTAGCAAGGTATTCGAGAGAATAATTTTCAAGAATGTCTATTCCTTTCTTGTAAGTAATAATCTCTTGACGAAATTGCAGTCTGGCTTCATTCCAGGTGACAGTACCGTTAATTTGCTAATTGACATTGATAACACTATCAGGCAATGCTTAAATCATGGTAAAGATATCCGCTTTATATTCTGTGATATTAGTAAGGCATTTGATAGAGTGTGGCATAAAGGCCTGATACACAAATTGGAGGGTATGGGAATAAGGGGTAAATTATTAACCTGGTTCCAAAACTATTTAACCAACCGTTCGCAGGAAGTCGTTATAAATGGTCGAGCGTCGTCAAGTAAACACATCCCGGCAGGTGTTCCACAGGGATCCGTTCTTGGGCCCCTTCTGTTTAATATGTATATAAACGACATTGTCAACGACATTACGTCCAATATTCGATTGTATGCCGACGATACTTCATTATACTTAATAATTGAGGATCCTTTCCGAGCTAGTGTAGTACTAAATGAGGATTTAGAAAAAATTGGTAAATGGTCAACAGAATGGCAGGTTATTTTCAGCCCTGAAAAAACAGTGACTATGTGTGTAAGTAGAAAGACAAATCCCCAGTCGTATCCAACTTTATATCTACTAGGTCACCCGGTAAGAGAAGTTAGCTCTCACAAATATCTTGGTTTGCACTTTCACTCATCGGGATCGTGGGACTTTCACGTTGACACTTTAATCAGCAAAGTGAATCCCATGATAAACTGCCTGCGTAGTTTAAAGTATAGGCTTAATAGACTGACTCTAGAGACAATGTATAGGTCGTTTATTTTACCTTTGTTTGATTACGCTGATATAATCTGGGACAACTGTTCTGTAACTAATGCAGATTTACTAGAACAATTACAATTAGACGCACTACGTACTATCTGTGGTGCAATTAGAGGGACCAGCCACCGTCTGTTATACGAAGAGACAGGTTTTACTACCCTCGGTGTACGAAGGAAACGACATAAACTAGTGGCTCTATATAAAATTGTTACAAATCAATCCCCAACTTATTTGTCATTATTAGCACCCCGGCATGTCTCAAGTTTTTCTAATTATCCATTAAGGTCTTCGAATTTATTACGAGAGATTCAGTGTAAAACTCGGAATTATCAAATGTCATTCCTGCCCTCTGCAATTAAATTGTGGAATACTCTGGATCCCATTACGCGGAATAGTATTTCAATACAGTCCTTCAAAGACAAATTAAAAAACAGGGACATAAAGATTCCTCAGTACTACAATTGTGGTACTAGAGCAAACCAAATCAATCACTGCAGGTTGCGTCTCAGATGTAGTCAGCTGAACGCGCATATGTTTGAAAGATTTTTAACTGACAACCCACGATGTTCATGTGGCTATATATATGAAGATACAGAACACTTCATGTTTCATTGCCCTCTTTATCGTGATCAAAGGCAAAATAGCTTCCACAACTTGCAGGTAGAAATGATGCCTATTTCTGATATCTTGTATGGGAACGACACTTCAACCATGGAAGAGAATACGATTCTGTTTGAAAAGGTCCATAGATTTATGGACCTTACTGAAAGATTTAGTAGATAAAGTACACTGTAGATGTTGATTGACGTTAGGATAAGTTGAAATAGATAATTTTTTCCCCCATTGCGGTCATGCCTGTGTCATGTCGGGGAGTGGTGCATTGGACATTGGCCCAATGCACTAAGCCAAGATGTTGAGACCTTGGGATACAAACCCATATAGATACCTCAGGGGCACTTGTAGGTTAACTATCAATACTGTTGGTAATGCTGACATCTGTACATAAAAGTCATCTCAACTAAAAGAGCACAAGCACCACTATTATTATCGTTTTGTTTGTTTATAAGTTTTATGTGTAATTTGTTCGTGTAGGGTACGGTTTTACATAGGCTATGCCTGTTTACCAAACCCATTTCTATATTGGAGAAATAAAATACTGTTTAAAAAAAAAAAAAAATACCCAACGTAGTCGATATCAAAATTTATTATTTTAAATATAATTTTTTTAAATTTTTCAAAAACTTTGAGACAAAAAATGAAAATATTTTGAAAATTAATTGGCGATTTTTTAGAATAGCTGGCCGGTTTTGGCCTTTACGTTGGGTAAAGGGTTAAATCTGTTGCATAGCACCAATGAGGTTGAAGGAGAGAAATACCCATCTGTCCATCCATATGTGTTTGTCTGCCCATCCATCTGCCATCTGTTCATCTGTCCATCCATAAGTCTATCTGCCTGCCTATAGTTCTGTCCACCCATCTGTATGCCTGCCTGTCTATTGGTCTATCCATCCAGCTGCCTGCCTGCCTGACCGAAGCCCATCTGCTCGCCCACCCATTCATTGATCAGTCAGTCCATCTGTCTAGTTGTCTATCATCTGTAATCTTGTCTTCACAGTAACTACTAAACACTTGTTGCAACAACAGAACTAGACTTTAATCTCTTGTACATAAGAAGCCTCGCTAAGGCCTAAAAAAATAAAAAATCTGTTTCTCAGGCCCTCCCGCATGGTCCTTTTGGTGGCCACATGCTCTCTTTTTATAACCAATTTAAACTTTAAAAAAATAAAAATTAAATGGTTTATGTCTGATATTTT
Organism: Pictodentalium vernedei; assembly: GCA_031216915.1. NCBI lineage: Eukaryota > Metazoa > Mollusca > Scaphopoda > Dentaliida > Dentaliidae > Pictodentalium > Pictodentalium vernedei. Next base: position 66,781,621 of record CM062294.1, on the reverse strand, counting down.
ACCCAAGTTAAAAATATTGATGAATTTGTGTCCCTGAGTGCAAGAAGGCTTTGCAATGCTTTAACATTGCAAAGCCTTCTTGCACTCAAGGGATGAAATACACCACCACCCATGCTGTTCTGCAGATTATGAGGCCTAAAACTTGAACCAAAAACTTGAACTTTTGATGGCAAAGAAGAAATTACTGAAATAAAAAATAATAAAAAATAAAATGAAAAACCGCTCGCCCGCATGCAATTTCACAAATAATGGCCTGAAAAACAGAAGATCTACTTTGTGTGGCCTAACCTTGTTGAAACTGAGGCCCCCCCCCCCCCCCCACCCACCCATCCGATGCAATATCATATTTATGATTAACCTTTTACCCAACGTAATGGCCAAAACTGACCAGCACTATTCACAAAAGTCACCAATTAATTTTCATTATTTTTTTCACTTTTTGTCTCAAAAACATAGGTTATGGTCTCTCTTTGGAATGAGCTCATCGAGCTAGTTCCAATGAGCGGTCACAACCTATGTTTTTGAGACAAAAATGAAAAAAATTACTTATTCAAAAATTTTGTTTGCAAGTGTCGTCTGCTTTTCATGTTAGGTAAAGGGTTAATAACATATGATTTCACTTGCAACAACAGCAGTCAGTGATATTATACATGATTTAGTCTCTTTATCTTTATAACCAGCCACAATAGCCCAGTAGTAGCATGTTCTCTGAATTACATGTTGTACTAGACTAAGGAAATACACCCTCTAATGATTTACACTGGTTATTATCCAAGTCATTAGGCCACACAAAGTAGATTGTCTGTTTCTCAGGCCATTATTTATAAAATTGCATGTGGGCGAGCAGTTTTTTATTTTATTTTTTATTTCTGTAATTATTTCTTTGCCATCAAAAGTTCATGATCTTGATTTATGTTTTAAGCCTTATAATCTACGGAATAGCATGGGTGTGGTGTATTTCATCCCTTGAGAGCAAGAAGGCTTTGCAATGCTGAAGCATTGCAAAGCCTTCTTGCACTCAAGGGACAAATTTATCATTTTTTTTATCTTAGGTAAGATATCAGACATAAACCATTTAATTTATATTTTTTTTTAATTTTACATTGGTTATAAAAAGAGAGCATGTGGCATCCAAAAAGACCGCACGAGAGGGACTAAGAAACGGATTTTTAATTTTTGTAGGCCTTGGTGATTTTATTTTTGTAACTCGAACAAAATTAGTCACAATTGTGATAGTTTTCTCCCATTTTTATCTTTTGTTATAAAATTTTAGACAGCCAAATCTTACCTAGAAACAACTTCTAAGGTACTTGGACTGTAACTTGCATGATTACCCAAAGACTGCTGGTAAGGGCACCTGATTTGTTGCAATAAAAAGTGATTAAAGTCAGGATTTGGCTTAAGGGTTATTTAGCTTCTTACTAACACAGAAAATAACTTAAGTATAGACAAACAAACAAAATTTCCACTGATTTAAATTCTGTCTCATTTCAGGTCACTGGTAGGGTACTGAGAACAGGTCAGGTATCTAACATTCCAGATATCATAGCAGTTCCAGACTTGTCAAGTCCAGCTAGGAGTCCCCTGTTCCATTTCCGACTCCCATTTACTGTAGCTAACAACAAAATGGATCCGAATGTACTCATCTTACTGAGAGTTTATACTGTAGATATTGTGACAGAAAAAATTGTTGTAATTGGAAGTTGTTTGTTCAATGTATTTAATGTTACACGAAGGGTAAGTTAGTAGGTATGAAGAATCAGAACCATTCATTATTTTGATAAATCTTTTTTAATCCTTTATACTTCACATAACAGGCCTTAAAATGTCAGCGAGTTCCAAGCAACATTGTTAACTTTCAAGTAAGTGTCATTATCAGTGATGTTGATTTCACTTTCTGAACAGATTAACTTACAATCATTTTAAGTCTTTCTCAGTAGACCTTGCATCAGAATTTTCTTACATTGTAATGTTTTTATAGGAAATACTAATTGTTCTGACTAGTCAACGTGAAAATCCAGAGTCAATGTTCAACAACAATTAGTTGACAAATCATTTCAGCAATATTCCACCTGTCTGCCAATTAGCAGATGTGTCTAGTGAAGTCTTGGCTGCCTATAAAGGCAGCCAATACTTCCCAAGACACCACTGCTCAGTCAGGATGGTGTTACCTCATTATGAGGGAGCCAAAAATAAGTATATTTTATTCCGGCAATTAGGGACACTTTTAGAATCTATGACCGAATCAAATGAACATTTTGTGATAATTAAAGTTGATTCTTATTGTTTTCCTTGCAAGAATCATGCCCGTCATGCAGGGTTTAAAATTCACCAGAGAATTAATTCTGATTCTTGCATGAATTTTATTTAAACCCTGCATATCTAGCAAATAGCACCTCAATATTTTTTAGCTGACTCTAAGAAAGTCAGATTCGACTTTGATTAGCATTCTGAGAATAGTGGTTGTGGGTAGCCATTCTGTTCTGATTGTTAAACTATATCAGAACAGCTGCTGTCTGGAGAGAAGAACACTTAAATTCAGAAATGATGTGCATCAGCAAGTGACCAGTTATATCACTCAAATGAAAATATTGACTTTTGATTCTGGAATTTTGTGATTTAGGTCTTTGAAAGACCTTGAAGAGTTTTTGAATTTCAAATTGATTCATGTGTATGAATCCTGTTTTTTGCTTCAATAACACAGTTCATAACTCCTCACTAGAACAAGCTCAATGAGCTTCTTCCGAGGAGATATCATAAACTATGTTCTGGAAAAAAAAAATTAGAATGGTGATTTTGTTTTGTGTAGTCCTGTGTGAATTTTGCTGAGGAGTATTTTGTTTTTGAAGGTTTTAATTAACCCTTTACCCAACGAATTGCCTGCATCCACCCGCGTAATATGCAAATTCAGCATTTGAAAAAATATTATTTTTCAAAAAATTCCAACAAAACTATATCATGTGACCCCTCGTTGGAACGAGCTCGTCGAGATCGTTCCAATCAGGGGTCACATGATATGGTTTTGTTGAAGTTTTTTTAAAAATTAAAAAAAATGGTATTTAAAATAATAAATTTTTGATATCGTCTGCATTGGGTGAAGGGTTAATGACACTTTCAACAGCCAGGGTCACATCACACAACTATCAGACTCTCCATCTACTAACTCCGGACAATCAGAGTTACCAGCAGTTGAAGGCAAGTGCACCATCATCGTGCAGTATAACCTACTTCAAAGCACCACCATGCATCCACATTCCCCGCGCGAACCCCGGGAAGTGAAGCAGTGCCTGTTCACTGTGGTAAACAGGCTCTATTTTACTGGTAAAATAGGACCTAGTCATCAGTGCTTGGGAGGTCCAAAACCTCTCTAAAATGGGCAACATGGCTTATGAATGCCCACCTCTGGTCTTGAGATGATACTCATGTTGCGGTCATGATTAGCCATTGTGCAAAAATATGTGACCTTAAACACCAATAAATAAATAAATAAATAAATATAAATGCATCCACATGGGCAAGTGGAATTAACCCTTTACCCAATGTAATGGCAAAAACCGGCCAGCGCTATTCACAAAAATCGCCAGTTAATTTTCATTATCTTTTTCATTTTTTGTCTCAAAAACAAAGTTTATGACCCCTCTTTGGAACAAGCTCATTGAGCTCGTTCCAAAGAGGGGGTCATAACCTATGTTTTTGAGACAAAAAATGAAAAAATTAGTTATTCAAGAATATTGTTTGCAAGTGTCGTCTGCTTTTCATGTTAGGTAAAGGATTAAGTGTCTTGATGATATAAAGTGAGTTCAAGGAGATTCCATTTCCAAAACTACTTTGATTCCATTTTGGAATATTCCACTTTTTATGTGCCTGTTTGAAAAACTGTTGTATTTTGTAATCAGTCTGACTGGCCATCTGTCCATCCGTTCGTTCGTTAACATTTTGGGTTTCTGACCGGTAACTCCAGTTTGGATTGTTTGATCTCAACCAAAGTTGGTATGGATATTACCCAGCTAGTAATACAGGCCAAGTTCGAATATGGCTTCCACCTAATTATATTTACTCGAGTTACAGACCCTTTTTGACTTAGAATTCGACCATCTATTAACATATTTATTTTCCGACTGATAACTCCTGTTTGGATCATTTGATTTCAACCAAAGGTAGTTTGTGTATTATCCAGCTCAGCTAGTAATACAGGCCAAGTTCGAACATGGGTTCCATCCTATTATTTTGCCATAAGTTACAGCCCTTTTTCAACTTAGATTTCAAACATCTATTAACATTTTTGGTTTCCAACCGATAACTCCAGTTTATATCATTTGATCTCAACCAAAGTTGGTAAAATTCAAAATGGCTAATGGGCAGTCGCCATTGTATAAAATGCTTAAGTGGAGACTGACAATATTTACTGTTGTTAGAACGTGCTATATCTACAACTTGAAAAGTGGTTAGATTTGATTTGAATCAAAATCTTCAGCCTGATTCGATTCTTGTTCGATTCAACTAAAAATTTGGGACTTGCAGTCCCCTTCTGTGAATGTGTTTCATAGTCAATTAAAAGCAAAAATAATTTGGTCATATTGGAGTTTGTTTTGTTACAATTTATTGGAGAGTGCCTATAGGCACTCTCCAATAAATTGTAACAAAGCAACTACTTATAAAAAAGTTTTGTTGTGTGTTGAATTAATCCAGCACTCTACAAGATAAACATAAAAAAAAAAATCCTCTTTGAGCTTAAGTTTTCTGTTTTAAGCTCACCTTGACAAAGTCAAGCTGAGTTAATCTTATCGCTCTCCATCCGCCGTCCCTCAACACCATGCTTTGGTCTTCTCCAAACCACTGGGCCAATTCAAGTGAAGGTTTGTGTGAGTGATGGTCCCGAAGGGGCATTGCATTTTTGTTCAACTCAGCATGCTCAGGCCCATAGGGAGGGAGTGGGGGAAATTGCACCAAAATATTTTAAAATCTTATGGAGGCCCAAATTTTAACTTAGTTCAATATGGGGGATAATTTTTAAAAATCTTCAGATCGACAAGTCAGAATGCTTTCATATTTGGTGTACAACATCTCTAGGGGGGTCAGATTCAAGTTTGTTCAAATCAGGTCCCTAGGTATATATTTGGGCTCGCTATGGTAGCCTAAATTTTAACTTTGTGCAATATGAGGAAATTTCTTTAAAAATCTTCTTCAGATCTACCAGTTGGAATGCTTTCATATTTGGAATACAACATCTCTAAGGGGGTCAGATTCAAGTTTGTTCAATTCAAGTGCCTGGATTAATATTTGGGCTCCATATGGGAACCTGAATTTTAACTTGGTACAATATGAGGGAATATTCCCCACTGGAAGTGAAGCAGTGCCTGTTCACTGCCGTAAACAGGCTCTGTTTTACTGGTAAAATAAGACCCAGTCTCCAATGCTTGGCAGGTGTAAACTATCTCTAAAATGGGCAACATGGCTTATTAATGCTCACGCCTGATCTTGAGTTGATACTCATGTTATGGTCATGATTAGCCATTGTGCAAAAATATGTGACCTTAAACACCAATAAATAAATAAATATAATATGAGGGAATTTCTTAAAAAATCTTCTGATTCACCTGTCAGAATCCTTTCATATTTGGCTTACAACATTTCTAGGGGAGTCAGATTGAAGTTTGTTCAGACTGAAGTTTGTTCAGATTGGTTCCCTGGTTGATATTTGGGCTCCCTGTGGTAGCCCGAATTTTAACTTAGGGCAATATGAGGAAATTTCTTTAAAAACCTTCTTCTTCAGATCCATTAGTCAAAGTGCTTTCATATTTGGTATTCAACATCTCTAGGGGGGTCAGATTCAAGTTTGTTCAAATTGGATCCGCAGGTTAATATTTGGCCTCGCTAAGGTAGCCCAAATTTTAACTTAGTGCAATATGAAGAAATTTCTTTAAAATATTTCTTCTTCAGATCCAACAGTCAGAATGCTTTCATATTTGGTATACAACATCTCTAGGGAGGCCAGATTCAACTTTGTTCAAATCGAGAGCCTGGGTTAATATTTGGGCTCCCTATGAGAGCTGGAATGGGCCACGTAGCTGAAGAATTAGACATTTGGTATTCAGTACCCTCTAGAGGTGTGTAACTAAGATTAATCCACATAGGTTGTATTAAACTAAGATTAATCCACATGGGTTGTATCAAGGGGCTTCATAGGGGAGCTCTACATTTTACATTATGATCAGCTGAAGAAAAGGCATGATGCTTGGACTATTTTTGTCACTCCTGAGGGTCTCAAGGATTGACAATGTATTGTATGGAGATGAATTGCTTAATTCCCTGCACTATACTGTAACCACTCAGCCACCACACTCCCTGCACTATACCGTAACCACTCAGCCACCACACTCCCTACACTATACTGTAACCACTCAGCCAACACACTCCCTGCACTATACTGTAACCATTCAGCCACCGCACTCCCTGCACTATACTGTAACCACTCAGCCACCACACTCCCTGCACTATACTGTAACCACTCATCCACCACATTCCCTACACTATACTGTAACCACTCAGCCAACACACTCCCTGCACAATACTGTAACCACTCAGCCACCACACTCCTGGCACTATACTGTAACCACTCAGCCACCACACTCCTGGCACTTGAGTTAATGAATTCAATGTTTTAACTATATTTTTCAGCAAGGTCAGTTACGTGTTGGAGCTTTTCAAATGAGGTTAAGATGTGGTTTACCAGATATGACAAATGGAGTGGATGCATTGAAGACTTCTGCAATGGATAAGTTGACTCCTGTACCAGCAACTTCTATTTTATTTCGACTTTTACCACATGGGCCTGTAAGTTGCACGATCAGTTTATACTCAATAAAAAATGTTTATAAATACAGTAGAATCCTCTTAATTGAATATCCATTTTGCCAGTGAAAATTATTCAATTAACAGGAGTATACAATTAACAGAGATTTGGTCAGTTTCCTGTGTTCTGGAGGTAAACTGATCATTTATTCTATTATATCTTGTTTGACAGAGCTCATATAGCTCTGTCAAACAAGATATAATAGAATAAATGCCTGTATTGGATGTAGTGAGGCCAAAAAGGTTGATAAATAAGGGGAATTTGGTGCATGTCACAGTAATTTTTTCGACCTGTTATAAAAATTTATATACAATTAACAGGAGTTTACTCTACAACCCATATGCAATTAACAGATCAAATTTGTACTGAAGGTATGGTAAATGGTTTTGTGTTTGAAATTTTTTTTCAATTAACAGGGATATTCAATTAAGAAATATCCAATTAAGTGGGCGCCACTGTATTATTGGAACACATTGTTTTATCATTTCCTACAATTTTGATCGGTGTTTGACTCTATTTTTTACATACAGTATTACTTGGGAAAGAGTGAAAATGAATGGAAAGAGATGGAATAAAATGAAAGTAATGCTTTGCCTGTGCTAAAGGCATCTTGGGAAAGGACTGGGGCCCCTTTCAATCCTTGTAACTGCAGGAAGAAGCCAAAAATGTCTGGCTGAGGGAGAAGAGGAAAGCAAGTGGGGAAGGTTGGTTCTGTGATGGTAATTCTTTGAGCAAGTACAATCTGACACTGTAAGTAGTTTTAAGTGTGTTTTGGAGCCATCATTGGTAAGTATTGTCGTCCTCTGTCTTGCATGTTCTCCAGGCATATATAGTATGCTACTTAGTTGAATCTGTGAGGTTGAGGAGTTGAAGGATAACAAGCAACAGCCCCATATGGGTTTCACCCACCTGAACATTGCTGGTTCAGGGACAGCCCTGCAAAAAAACAAAAAAAAAAATGATGTTTGAATGTTGTGTGTTTGCTAGATTATGTATTTTGGAGTTTAATGTGGGCCAGTTTGAGTAGGGGCAAAGCAGTGAATGGTAGATCAGCCTGGTTGGCCAATACACTCTATAGATTGGATGTGGGAGAGATGCTAAGAACACTATCACAACTTTTAGCCTGCTTTTCCTGAAATGTACATGAGAGGATAGGCTTAATTTTTAGCTTAACTTGACATAGTCAAGATAAGCTATTGCCATCACGCGTGCAGAAGTCTGTTAGTCTGTGAGTCTGTTAGTCTGTGAGTCTGTGAGTCTGTGACGTCTGTTCACATTTTCCTTTAGCACAGGCTACACCCCGCAGTTCTTGTCTAATCGGCATGAAATTTCATATGCAGGTTTGGGGTCATGTCTAGATGAGAACGTCCCCTTTTGGTCACGATCGGGGAACCGGTATGGCTACCCGAGCCCAAAACCCGAAAACCATTAGCACAGTCTACAGGTCGTATTTATGAAGGGATTTCATTGTAACTTGGTGGGATGCCTCTGTATAATGCCTAGATGAGAACGTCCCCTTTTGGGCATGATCTATCAACTGTGATGGCTGCCCAAGCCCGAAACTCAAAAACTTTTAGCACAGTCTGCAGGTCATGTTTAATGTGGAGGGATTTCATTGTAACTTGGTAGGATGACTCCTTATGATGTCTAGATGAGAATTTCCCCATTTGGGCATAATTGGGCAACTGTGATGGCTACAGTGGCCCGAAGCCAGAAAATCTTTAGCACAGTCTAGAGGTCATATTTATGAAGGGATTTCATTGTAACTTGGTAGGATGACTCCAAATAATGTCTAGATGAGAACATCCCATTTTGATCGCGATCATGCAGCCTTGATGGGTGCCTGAGCCCAAAAACCTTTAGCATAGGCAAAAGGTCATATTTTTATACTGTACCAATGACCCAGACATAGCTGGTGCTAACTCTTAAAATATAGGGCCAAACACAAATTTTGCCCCCCAATCCCCAAAATTTGCATCTAAAACTAAAGAAAACATGTCCTGAAAGGCCCTCCACACCTCGCCCCCACTGCGCATGCGCAGTGTCCAGGACGTTCCGAAATTGGCGCCATTTTTCATTCTAAGTTTGGCCCTTCATCAGTTAACATCTGACTGATCTTTGTGCTTTTAAATCTCAGTTTAAATGATGCCAGACACATAAATATTAGTGAAATGGTGATTCTAAGGAGGATAGAAAAGGAGGAGAGGAAAAGAATGTGTGACAGAATATTATCAGGGCTGTAACTTAAAATTTTTTAATGAAATTATGTTAAGTTACCTATTTTCAAGGCAGCAGCCATTTTGTTGTCATTCTGATTATTTAGTTACACTGTTTTTTCAAGTGTTTTTCCTCTCTCCCTGTCCTTTAAGTTCCCCCTTGCTATTCTCCCATGCTTTTGGCATAGTTTCTGTAATTATTATTACTAAAATTTCTTGGGAGTTTTAGCTTATAACAGAATGAATTCTGTTCTTTCCCCATGTTTACGTCTTCACCTACGGGTGGTTAGGCGTTGTGTTCTGCATCTACCATCTGATGTTCTGCAGTTTCTTCCCTGGAAGTCTCTGTTTTGCATCAGATGGTGTATTTTTGGTAACTGATTTCGGGCCTGGGTGCCTGGAGTCTTATTTTAGTGTTTTTACACTCATTGTTTACATTTACAACAGCCCTCTGTGTGAGGGGGGGATTTCTAAATAATAATATCTTTATGTTATTTTAATCATAACTAGATACATTATTATTGTTCGTAAGTGTTGAATAAATTGTTTAAAATATTTTTAAAATTTTTGTCCACACTTAGGCTTGGGATCCATTGGGGCTCAACGTTACTTTTCAGAAACTTGGGCTGTTCTGAAAAAATATTTTTTCAAAATATTTTGATTTCAATTATTTTTTCTATATTAATGGATCATATTATTATTATGTATTTGATTGCCAGGGGTTAGTGCGAGTACCAGGACTTGTTTTCTTTTCTCATTGAAAGGATATTGATCAATTGTTTTAGGAGGAGGTCTTCCTCTGACCTTATTATCATTCTATATGTGGTCAGTGTACTCGCATTAACTCCTGTTCTGTATCGTATGATTTCGATGACAATATGGGAAGCGTATGTCACGGTATGTTGTTGGGGATTTGGACACTCCGGTCCTTTCCCCGCAGGGTCACTCTACTTTATCAATTTCTATTTCAGACGATCAAGATTAGGGTGATGTATCTGTGATGTCTTCCAACAGTGTGCCTCCGTCGTCACAATTAATGAAGGGCTAGCGGAAAAGTGCTCATGTAATACGCCAATTGCCTAAGAGGACCCTAGTAGGTTCGACGGCCTTTGACGTCCGCTAGCTCGCCCGGTGTAGCGTCCATTCACCGAATGGTTCGGCAGCCGGGTTCGTCCGTTGCGGTCTAGAAGGAATTTTGGGGTGATGCGAGCACTATAAAATTAACTTAATGCACACCCAGTGACGGCGGATCGGAGGGAGAACGGAGGAAGCCTTTTAGTCCGGTTCATAGCTCGTTCCGGTCCATCCGGACGGCAAGCGAGAGAGGCCCCTCTCTCGTTCAACAACATCTGGCCCCAGATGTTGTGGTACAAATGTGTTGTTAGCGGAGCATACGTCCGTCGCTCGGGACGCTCCGTTGTATAGGCAGTCCGCTGAGACTGCTAAGGCTTCCTCTTCTCATCAGCGCACACGACCGCACCTTGGCTGCGTGACCGCCGATATATTACCAGCTTCGCCGATCAAGGATTCTTCGGCGACCAGGTCACACCATCCGGCAGCCAGGGATTCGAGACCGATGGACTCCGGACGTTCGCATAGGAAGTATGCGGGAGCCATCTGATGCGGAGCTGCCCTCGGCGAAGCACCGATAGACTGCGCCTCCGCAGGTCTCGACGCCGGACATTCTTGTGCACATAGCACAGCTTATCGCAGCATCCCAGCAGCCGACAGAAACGGTGTCGGATCGAGAATTATCCGACAGCGCTGGGTCGGTAGCCGGGGACTCGAGGCCTGCAGACTCCGGACGTTCGCATAGGAAGTGTGCGGGAGTCAACGTACACGGAGCTTCCAGCGGCAATGCATCGTAAGTCCGCTACGGCACAGGCCTCGGGAACGGACGTGCTTTCCTTAATAGCACAGTTTATCGCAGCATCCCAGCATCAACTGAATCTGTCGCATATATTTTATCCGACGATGCTGGGTCGGGACGCTCCGCGGAAGCGGGTACGGACGTCCGAAAGTTTCATCCGGTCCGACGGGATACCGAAAGGGATTCGGTGGATTTCAAGCTTTCCCTTTCGGAACAACATATGCTGCGATGCCGGATAAGAAACTGATAGCGTCGGTGGACTTAGAAATTTTTGGTTCGGTTCAGGGACATCGTCCCTCAGTTCCGACATAATCCAATAATGTCACACAAACTTTCGAATTATTGAACGACGCTATATATATTATTATTTTATGCTTGCTATCCAAGCATTTCTGGTTTCTTGTTCGAAGAGTTATGGAGATGTCTTTCAAAAGTGTGCCTCTGTCGTCATAGTTAATGAAGAGTTAGCGGCAATAAGTGCTCATGGAATATGTCTATCGCTTACGGAATGACATTCGCTAGCTCACCCGGTGTAGCATACATTCATCGAATGGTTCGGCTGCCGGGTTCGTCCGTTGCGGTCTAGGAAGGAGATTTGGGTGATGCGAGCACTTTAATTACTTTAGTACTCACCCAGTGACGGCAGATTGAGGACAGATCGGAGGAAGCCAACAACATAGGGGACCGCATGTTGTGGTTCAGATATTTTACATTCGGAGCATATGTCCGTTGCTCGGGACGCTCCGTTATATTGACAGTCCGAGAGACTGTCTTTAATGCTTCCTCATCCTCACAGCAGGGCACACGACCGCACATTGGCTACGTGACCTCGAGTATCCGATCAGTTTCGGCATTCAGTGATTCCACAGCGAATAGGTCGCGCCATCCGGTAGCCAAGGGACACGAGGCCTATACACTCCGTTCGCTCGCATATTGGAAGTATGCACGGGGTAACGATCTCGGAGCTTCCTGCGGCAATGCATCGTAAGACCGCTGCTCCTCAGGCCTCGGTGACGGACGTGCTATCCGAGTTAGCACAGTTGTTTCGCAGCATCCCAGCAATTGACGGTTTCTCGGTCGAATCAGGAATTATCCGACGGCGCTGGGTCGGTGCGGTCCGCGGTTGCATCAAGCTACGGACGACCGAACGCTTTATAGGGTCCGACAGGATGGCGAAAGGGATTCGAAAGATTTCGAGTTTTCCCTTTAGTAGTATCGGAAGATGCCTTTCATATCTTCTGGCATTTCTTCCAGTGATTATTTTTCGGACTTCATTGCTGCGATCTTGGATAAGAGACTTATAGCGTCATTGGACTCGGATTTTTCGATCGGTACAGGGACTTTGTCCCTGACTTACCGACGCAGTCCAATATTGTCATTACAACATGTGTTTTATTTTTCGACGCTATATATTATATATATATATACAAGCCTGCTACTAAGCATGATAGTTTAGTTTCTTGTCCGCGTGGCTCATTTCTGCCATTTTATCTTTTTTACATATAGTTTATTTTGGCAGAGCAGGGCAAACCGAGAGTTCATATGCGTCTAGACGGTGTGATTAAAGACTGCATATATTCTTTTTCGCCGTTTATGTCTTTTCCAATTTCAATATTGGGAACGACATTATGTATAGTAGACTTAACTTAGACGCTTTATTATACGTAATCCGCCTTACTGAGGCGTTATCATTACGTCTTCAAGAAAAGATTTACGGGATATTATTCTCAATGTAATTTCTTTTGAGGGCAGTATTTTGTTCACGTATAACTCCGCCCTTCAGTGGCTGATTGGAGTGTTTAGACGTGATGCAGCCCTAGCTACATCCACGCGTGGATAGTAGGTTAAGAACTCTCTCAGAGTCGCTTCGTTCTCGGAGGAGCTTCTCTTCGACGGCAACTTTCCGGCAATCCATGAATTGCTTGGTTTATACATTCTCTTGTCTATCTACTGTTACAAGAGATTCAGACTGGGGCAAACATTCGGTGGTTGACTCAGAGAGTGCCGCCGCAGTTGCCGGACCCTAGTGTGGCTGTTATGACGGTTGCCAGTCAAACAGATTGGGATATATACTGATCCCTACGGATTCGAAGTGCCAGGGTCTTTGGGTTCCGCAGTCTTTTAGCTATCAGTTTAACTTCCGCGGAATAATGTTTTTTAGGCTTGCTTTATGTCATTGCATGAACATTATTCAGAAATGCATGCCCAAATTCCTGTCCTTTAATTCGACAGTAGTGGCGTATCTCCGGAACCAGGGAGGCACTCTTTCGTTTCCGTTATTCAATTTAATGGAAAGAATCCGTCTGTTGGTTATAGTACACCAAGTTCAGTTTTGGTCCGTCATATTCGGGGTCGTCTGATTGTTTTATCGCACTCCCGTTCTCTTACGGGTCGCTTGTTGCTGTCAGAATGGACTCTCAACAAACAAGTATTTAATCAGATTTGCTATCTATGGGAGCGCCCAATGATGTTTTATTATGACACAGCTTGCTAATCAATTGCAGACGTATGTGTTGGCTTGTCCAGATCTCTGAGCTAATACTGTTAACGCTCTATTGATTTATAGGACGCAATGATAGGATACGCGTATCCTCCGGCGCTGTTGTTTTAGCAGGTATTGCTAAGATAAACAACCACAATACATTTCTGTTGATAGCATCTCTATCTTCACAGAGATCATGAGTAATTTACTCTCTTGTCTACTGTGGATCTTATCGTGAAATCTTCCTCTATGTGAGGATCTTTTTTCACTGGGTAAATCGTGTCATCTTTATCACAACCAGCAAGGTCGCAACCTTCATGTATTCCGTTGTGTGGTCCGTATTGCATTGTAAGCACTGTACTGGACGAGCTTTGGACGCGATTTCTTACTATAGGAGATCCTCTTCTTCGCTATTCTATGCGACTAAAGTGGAGGCTCTTCCGTCGTGGTGTAGGGATCATTATGTTCATATGGTTGATCCCTCCATACTACGCATTGCTAGTTTTTAGTATACTTGTTTCACAAGATCTACTGCAGCCTGTTGTTATTTAGGTTATAGGTTTATGTTACCTCATACCTATGCACTCTACGATAGTTTACAATTGAGTCTTTTGTCTCTTTATCTAAGTCAGTTAGTAACTTTTTGATAAATAGACTTAGAATCTTTAGATTAAATTCCTATACGGATTTTAACTTCGGTTCTTATTTAGCTAAGTAATCATTTGAGCCTCTGGAAACAGTAGTTTTCAAATTCTGACCTTTTAGACAGTAATTCTGTTGGTTTCTCTTTTACTGTAGAGTCAGTGAGTTTCATGCACTATCGATGGATGATTTTCACTTTCATAGTTTCGGAATCAATACTTCCGTTACTATTTAGGTTGGATTGTTGCATAAGAGTTAGGCTCCTATTATCCGGAACCTATTATTTTAAGGTCCTTCCGTCTTCGTATGGGCATAGGCCTTTACTCTTTCCGGGTACAGTTTATGTATTTATAAACAGATATCTGTTTATTACAAGGGCGTAAGCTTCTTCTGTCTTTGATGTTTAGTAGAAGGACGTTACGCTCCATTTTATTGTTAATCGATTCTATTAACTAGCGTACTGCTTATGGTATATCATTGGCTTAGCAGTTGTGCTTAAGATTTCGGCTCATGAAGTAAGAGTTCTTCTACTTCTTGGGCTTACATTAATAGTGTTGCTATTATAGATTTTTGAAGGCTGCTCATTGCGCTCAGCCATCCATTCATGAATTTTATCTCAGAAATATCGAGTCCATTTCTGGAGGCCTCTATTGTTAGGTCTTTTATCTACTGCTCAGAATGTCATTCACTTAACAGTTGCTACTATAGCTAGGTAGGCTGTCTGTTTCGGCAGTGTCTCCGTTCGGCTGCCCTCTTCGCTCTGGGCTATTTGACCCAGGGCAAGAAAAAGGGGGGGGGGGGGAGGGTGTTCCCTTGGGTCACCTGTTTTTACTATGAAAACAAGGGGATACCTCCTCCGGAGTTAGTAATTCTGAGCTGTTATTGGGATGGTTGTTTAGTGAGAAGTTTAAGTTTATAAAATTCATTCAAGTCTTAGTTTTTAAAGTATAGCTTTTGAATATTGCATATGTCAACGGACATGATTATGCAATTCTCACACACTTTTAGGAGTATAAGAGTCTCTATTCTCTAGACTTACTTTATTATTGGCTTACTTTAAAAATTATTAGTATAAGGATTATTGGATATTAATAGAGTACATGGATGTATGAAGCTCAATTTTTGGAAGGTGTTGTATCTTTCTAATTTATCATAAATAAGAAAGATACATGTAAGGCCTATTACTTCTTTTCCCTACAGGGGATGACTCTATTTTATTTTATTGAGCGTATTCCATTTTGCTCTATGTCCTTGGCCCTCCAGCCTTTTTACTATTCAGCTATGTCTGGGTCATTGGTACAGTATAAAAATGTTAAAAAATTTATAGTAATTTATATATTTTTTATACTTACCAATGACCCAGACGGGGATGGCCCTCCCAGGAGTTGGGAACTCTTGCCTCCCCGCTGAGTACATAGCGCTTACCAGGCACTGGTTATTAGAATGATAAATGGCGCCAATTTCGGAACGTCCTGGACACTGCGCATGCGCAGTGGGGGCGAGGTGTGGAGGGCCTTTCAGGACATGTTTTCTTTAGTTTTAGATGCA
This sequence comes from Pictodentalium vernedei, assembly GCA_031216915.1. Lineage (NCBI taxonomy): Eukaryota > Metazoa > Mollusca > Scaphopoda > Dentaliida > Dentaliidae > Pictodentalium > Pictodentalium vernedei. The sequence goes on along the minus strand of CM062294.1, from coordinate 66,766,010 downwards.
AATTTTGGGGATTGGGGGGCAAAATTTGTGTTTGGCCCTATATTTTAAGAGTTAGCACCAGCTATGTCTGGGTCATTGGTAAGTATAAAAAATATATAAATTACTATAAATTTTTTAACATTTATGGAAGGATTTCATTGTAGCCTGTTAGGTTGACTCCATATAATGCCTAGATGATGACATTCCCTTTTGGTCGTGATTGGTAAGTTGTGATGGCTACAAGTGCCCGAAGCCCGAAAACCTTGAGCACAGTCTAACTTCTTAGGATCACTCCAGATGATGCCCAGATGAGATTGTCCCCTATGGTTGCGATCATTCAGCCATGATGGCTGCCCGAGCCCAAAGCCCGAAAACCTTTAGCACAGTCTACAGGTCATATTTATGAAGGGATTTCATTGTAACTTGGTAGGTTAACTTCATATAATGTCTAGATGAGAACGTCCCCTTTTGGACATGAATGGGCAACTGTGACGGCTAAAGGTGTCCGAAGCCCGAAAACCTTTAGCACAGTCTACAGGTCATATTTATGAGGGGATTTATTGTAACTTGGTAGGATGATTTCAAATAATGTCTAGATGAGAACGTCCCATTTGATCGCGATCATTCAGCCTTGATGGGTGCCCGAGCCCAAAGACCTTTAGCATAGGTAAAAGGTCATATTTATGGAAGGATTTCATTGTAACCTATTAGGCTGACTCCATATAATGCCAAGATGATGACATCCCCTTTTGGTCATGATTGGTCAACTGTGATGGCTACAAGTGCCCGAAGCCCAAAAACCTTGCGCACAGTCTACAGGTCATATTTATGAAGGGATTTCATTGTAACTTCGAAGGATCACTCCAGATGATGCCCAGATGAAATTGTCCCCTTTGGTTGCGATCATTCAACCATGATGGCTGCCCGAGCCCAAAGTCCGAAAACCTTAAGCACAGTCTACAGGTTATATTTATGAAGGGATTTCATTGTAACTTGGTAGGTTAACTTCATATAATGTCTAGATGAGAACGTCCCCTTTTGGACATGATTGGGCAACTTTGACGGCTTAAGGTGCACGAAGCCCAAAAACCTTTAGCACTGTCTACCGGTCATATTTATGAAGGGATTTCATTATAACTTGGTAGGATGACTCGAAATAATGTCTCGATGAGAACGTCCCATTTTGGCCGTGATCATTCAGCCTTGATGGGTGCCCGAGCCCCAAAATCTTTAGCATAGGCAAAAGGTTATATTTATAGAAGGATTTCATTGTAATCTGTTAGGTTGACTCCATATAATGCCTAGATGATGACATCCCCTTTTGGTCGTGATTGGTCAACTGTAATCGCTACAGGTGCCCGAAGCCCGAAAACCTTGAGCACAGTCTACAGGTCATATTTATGAAGGGATTTCATTGTAACTTTGCAGGATCACTCCAGATGATGCCCAGATGAGATTGTCTCCTTTGGTTGTGTTCATTCAACCATGATGGCTGCCCGAGCCTGAAGCCCGAAAACCTTTAGCACAGTCTACAGGTCATATTTATGAAGGGATATCATTGTAACTTGGTAGGTTGACTTCATATAATGTCTAGATGAGAACATCCCCTTTTGGACACGATTGGGCATCTGTGACAGCATCTGTGACAGCTTCAGGGGCCCAAAGCCCGAAAACCTTTAGAACAGTCTACAGGTCATAATTATGAAGGGATTTCATTGTAGCTTGGTACTAGCTTGGGACTCCAAATAGTGTCCAGATGAGAACGTCCCCTTTTGGTCATGATCATTCAGCCTTGATGGCTGCCCGAGCCCAAAAACCTTTAGCATGTCTGTAGGTCGTATTTATGGAAGGATTTCATTGTAACTTGTTAGGTTGACTCCATATAATGCCTAGATGATGACATCCCCTTTTGTTCGTGGTTGGTCAACTGTGATGGCTACAGGTGCCTGAAGCCCGAAAATCTTGAGCACAGTCTACAGGTCATATTTATGATGGGATGTCATTGTAACTTCATAGGATCACTCCAGATGATGTCCAGATGAGAATGTCCCCTTTTGGTTGCGATCATTCAACCATGATGGCTGCCCAAGCCTAAAGCCCGAAAACCTTTAGCACAGTCTTCAGATCATATTTATTAAGGGATTTCATTGTAACTTGGTAGGTTGACTTCATGTAATGTCTAGATGAGAACAGCCCCTTTTGGATACCATTAGGCAACTGTGTTGGCTACAGGGGCCCAAAGCCCGAAAATCTTTACCACAGTCTACAGGTGCTATTTATGAAGGGATTTCATTGTACCTTGGTAGAATGACTCTAAATAATGTCTAAATGAGAACGTCACCTTTTGGTCGCGATCATTCAGCCTTGATGGCTGCCCGAACCCAAAACCCCAAAACCTTTAGCATAGTCTATTGGTCATATTTATGGAAGGACTTCATTGTAACCCGTAAGTTTGACTCCATATACTACCTAGATGATGACATCCTTTTTTGGTCGTGATTGGTCAACTGTGACGGCTTCAGGGGCCTGAAGCCCAAAAACCTTGAGCACAGTCTACAGGTCATATTTATGAAGGGATTTCATTGTAACTTTGTAGGATCACTCCAGAAGATGCCCAGATGAGAATGTCCCCTTTTGGTTGTGATCATTCAACCATGATGGCTGCCAGAGCCCAAAGCCCAAAAACCTTTAGCACAGTCTACAGGTCATATGTATTAAGGGATTTCATTGTAACTTGGTAGGTTGACTTCATATAATGTCTAGATGAGAACGTCCCCTTTGGACGCAGTTGGGAAACTGACGGCTACAAGGGCCCGAAGCCCGAAAACCTTTAGCACAGTCTACAGGCCATATTTATGAAGGGATTTTAATGTAACTTGATAGGATGACTCGTTTTGGAATAATTTCACTGTAACTTGATAACTTTTGTTGATATACGTTAACTGTGAGGGCCACATACATTAACTGTGAGGTCATATTAACCCACCCCTCAGCTCTTTAGTACAGTGTACACCTCATATTATTTTTATCATAAACATAGCATACAGGGAACAGAAATGAACATATTCCCAATTATCACAATTCTTGTCTTATTTCATAATCCTTTCATAAACATTGAACATTATCCTTTTCATCAAACACTACACACAAGTTAAGCCACAGTGTCATTGACACTTTCATTTTTCCTGGTGTATATATTTGTAAGCATTTGGTAACATTTGGTTCAAGACAATTGGCTTGTCTTGTTGCAGGAAGATTTCAACCTGTAATACAGTACGTGGAGAGTGTATTATCACTAAATCACCCACAGAGTGGAGATTCCACCCAAGCAGTAATTGCAAATTTGTTGCAAAGCATAACAAGAACAAGCAAAGTTTCAGCCAATGGACCTCCGGGTTAAACCCGGAGGTCCATTGGCTGAAACATTGCTTGTGTTTTTAGTCGATATATACAAAATTTGAAAGTTATTGTTTGGGTGATATCTCCACTCCGCAGGTGATTTAGTTACAATCCACTCTCCACGTACTGTAGTCAACAAATTCCCAGCTAGAACAGCATGTTTGGTGTATAATTGTTAAGACCCAGCTTGAATTTGCATCCTAGACAGGCAGACAGATATGTTTTAATATTAATGTCCCCCCCAAAACCCCTCCTCCCCCCCCCCCCCCCTGAAAAAAATAAAATAAAATAAACACATACACATACAAAATAACCAAAAAAATAAGGTAACTCATTTTTTATTTGTTTATGTTGTTAGACTTTCAAACTACCTTTCATATTCATTTATAAACTCTTCAAGAGCCATGAGTTGTTTTATAATGATGATAAAAAATGATGTTACACATTATTGGAAAGGGTTCACTTAACTCTTTACCTGCTGTTGACAGATATTCTTGCCGTGTAGAATAAGTAAAATTTGGAAGTTTTTAATTAAATTTACCCTCTCTAAAGAATCCCACCTGCGGCAACCGCGTTGTGTCCTTGGGCAAGACACTTCATCTCCATTGCCCGCATGGGGGCACGATGACGCCGTGTACTAAGGCGTACTGCACGTTGATGGTACACATTTCTTCAACCAATCTAACCCTGCCTGTGCTGAAGTGCGGAGTTACGATGTTGGGGAGCTGGTAGCTGCTCGCCATTGCTCAGTGGTTGTCTCCGGGTACTCCGGCTTCCTCCACCCGTAAAACTGTCACGGTCATGATTAGCCACTGTGCATAAACATGTGACCTTAAACATCAGTAAATAAATAACCCTCTCTAAATTAAATCAAGATTTTGACCAATAATTTCTTGAGTGAAATTTCCAAAAGATTTTCATCAAATCTAGTCATAGCTGGATGTGATAAAAATATTTTAAAAAATTCTCCACAGGTTAAGAGTTAACCCTAGTGTATTCCTTCACAGTATATTATCTGTTCATTGGAGGAAACTTGTAGCCTTTGTACAAGTACTGGTAAATGTATCAATATCACTTTGCTATTCTCTTCCTGACAAAATATCAGACTAATGAAGGGTTACTTGGAGAAGAAGTTATGGTAACCCCAGTCTTTCAAGTTTGAAAAACAGGTGCGTTGTATACTGCTTGTTAACATTTGAAGTGAAGCACGCTATTGTTGAGTCCTGGTATAATTCGTGGTGTACTTATTTTTCACATTTTTGCATTACGGTGGAACCCTGTTAATTGAATAGCCACTTTAAATTTGCCAGTGAAAATTATTCAATTAACAGGAGTATTCAATTAACAGGAATTGTGTCACTTTCCTGTATTCTAGAGATAAACTAAGCATTTATTCTATTATATCTTGTTTGACAGAGCTCCATGAGCCCTGTCAAACAAGATATAATAGATTAAATGCCTGTATTGGATGTACTGAGGCCAAATAGGTCTATAAACAAAGGAAAACTGGGGAGAGTCAGAGTAATTTATTGACAGGTTACAAGATTTTTTATTCAATTAACAGGAGTTTACTCTATAACCCATATTCAATTAACAGGACAAATTTGTACTGGAGGTATGGAAAATGGTTTTGTGTTGGGAAATTATATTCAGTTAACAGGGTTATTCATTTAAGAGATATCCAATTAAGTGGGATCCACTGTATCTTAATTTTTTGTTATATTAATTTTTTTCATCCAATTCATAAAAAAATTTCAACAAAAACATACCATAGGACCCTAATTGGAACAAGCTCGACAAGCCCATTCCAGTGAGGAGTCACATTTGGTTTTGTTGACATTTTAAAAAATGTTCTCTTTGGCACAATTTGGTTATTAGGAGGCAGATGCAGCTGATTGGTTAGGTAAGGGTAATCGCTCACTAGGTGGAACCAAGGGGAGCTGTTGTCTACCTGCAAAAAAGTAAAAATTACAGGTGCTATGGCATGCAAGAGTGACAGCTTGCCTCAAAATCAAAAGACTGGGTAACCCGACTTCAGAATGACTTATTTCTAATTTATTCAAGCCGGAATAATTGTTGAGAGCTTGATTACTGATTGACTGGTACAGAAAAAAGACAGCTTCATACAGTCAATATTTTCAAGGTAATTGATTGTAACAGATTAAATACTACTTTAAACATTGAATTTTTAACACTGAAAATAGGGGGCGCAGTGGCGTTGCGGCGGTAACCGGTTCTCGTCCGATCACCAAAGTTAAGCAACGTCGAGCCGGTTAGTCCTCGGATGGGTGACCATCTGAGCGATTGCTTCAGACTCCTGCATTGTGTCCTTGGGCAAGGCACTTAACTCTGATTGCCCAGATGGGGGCACAATGACACCGTGTACTAAGACGTACTGCACGTCGATGGTGTGCATGTCTTCAACCAATCTAACCTTGCCTGTGCTGCAGTGCGGAGTTACAATGATGGAGAGCTGGCAGCTGCTTGTCCTTGCTCAGTGGTTCTCTCCGGGTACGCCGGCTTCCTCCACCCGTAAAACTGTCACTGTCATTATTAGCCATTGTGCATAAGTGTTTGACCTTAAACACCAATAAACAAACAACACTGAAAATGTGAAAGTAAAGTGTGAATCAGTGTATAGTGATACCCTACAGGCCTGATGCTAGGATTCAAAATTTTCCAACATGGTGAAGCGGCAGTTTAAATTTTCCAACAGTGTTCCTGTCTTGTTTACTATTGGTTAAACTATCAGTTTACTATCATACTTGAACACAGCTCAATATGCTTCTTTAAAACAGTAATGAAATAGGTCCAAAATAATCATTTATTATTACAGTGGAGCCCACTTAATTGGATATCTCTTAACTGAATAACCCTGTTAATTGAATATAATTTCCAAACACAAATCCATTTACCATACCTTCAGTACAATTTTGACCTGTTAACTGAATGTAGGTTATAGAGTAAACTCCTGTTAATTGAATAAAAAATCTTGTAACCTGTGGAGAAATTACCCTGACTCTCCCCAGTTTTCCTTTGTTTATAGACCTATTTGGCCTCAGTACATCCAATACAGGCATTTAATCTATTATATCTTGTTTGACAGAGCTCATAGAGCTCTGTCAAACAAGATATAATAGAATAAATGCTAAGTTTATCTCTAGAATACAGGACAGTGACACAATCCCTGTTAATTGAATTCTCCTGTTAATTGAATAATTTTCATTGGCAAAGTGGCTATTCAATTAACAGGGCTCCACTGTATTATTAGTAGAGTTTTTCTTAAAAAACTCGACCTATAGTTTGATAAAATTGGCCTATGGATGGGTAAGCAGTCTGGATTTTGGGCAGGTGCATTCGCATAACCTTTCTTGTTAGTTGGATAACTTGAAGAAATATCAATGGATTTGGTCAATATTTCGGTTTTTGAGACTTTACCAACAATATCTTGAACAAGTTTGAAAAACCGGTGTTGTTTGGCCATACTGAGCAGAGTTATGTCCCTTAACTGGTTGAGCACTAAAAGCCACTATCAGGGCTTTTAAAAAAATGAGGGTACCAGAGCAAAAGCCAATATTTTCTTTGCTCATGTTTCATATTCAGTCAAACGCAAATAATATTTTGTTCATATAAATTTATTTTATTACAATTTATTGGAGAGATCTTGTAGATACTTGCCAATAATTTGTAATAAAACAAATTATGAATAACAAATTCAGACCACCAAAACTAATCTAGCCCTCAACAAGTTAATTAGTTAATTCTTTACTGTTTTCAACTCGTTAGCATGATAACTTGAGCAAATATAAATGGGTGTGGTCAATGTCTGGTATGAGAGACTTTCTTAATGTCTTGAATGAGATCGAAAAAATGGTATGGTTTGGCCATACTAAGTGTAGTTATGGCCCTTAATTAGTTAATTTTTGCCTGTTTTCAACTCATTAGCATGATAACTTGAACAACTATCAATGGATTTGATTTTCTTATAATGACAAGCTTAACATGTGCGAATAAACTCAACTCCCACATCGGCAATGCATAATCCTGGTTTTAAAGAATTATTTTCATTTTACAAAAGTAATTTAAAAAAAAAAAATAATACATGCAATTTTGTGTGTGTATGACTACTTTATTATCATATACTTATAAGGCCAAAAAAGTTAAAAATCTGTTTCTCAGGTCCTTTTGGCTGCTTTTTATAACCAATGCAAACTGAAAAAAATAAAAATAAAATGGTTTATGTCTCATATTTTATCCAAGTTAATAAAATGTTGTTAATTTGTCCCTTGAGTGCAACAAGGCTTTGCAATGCTTTAGCATTGCAAAGCCTTATTGCACTGAAGTGACGAATTACACTACAACCCATGGTATTCTGTAGATTATGAGGGCCTAATTAAATGGTTTATGTCTGATATTTTACCCAAGTTAATAAAATTGATGCATTTGTCTCTTGCAAGGATATACAGCACCACCCATGTTATTCTGTAGATTATGAGGCCTAAAACATAAAACAAAACAAGAACATGAACTTTTGATGGCAAAGAAATAATTACAAAAATTAAAAAATAAATAAAAACCACCCACCCACATGCAGTTTTAAAAAATTTGGTCTGAGAAACAGAAGATCTACTTTGTGAGGTCTAACAAGTCTTTTATACAAAGAACATGAAACATAAGAGTAATTTTGATTGATGAAAATTGTGGTTTAGTCAAAAGGTCAACTTTTTTTCCAATTTAGCTGCTTTCAGAGAAAAGAAGTGGCATTTGGGTGACCAATAATTTTTATGATTCACAAAAAAAATGTCTGACAGACAGGATCTTGATGAGGGGAGGGGGAACTCACTCTCCTCCCACCACTCCACTAGCTTCATGCTTGGGATATTGACAGTGTTAACACAGCTGAAGTTTTCTGTTTTATTTTTTCCTGACTTTTTCAGGGCTATTCACCAGCAAGAAATTATTCATCTGGATGTTATGAATCTGAATCATGTAAACCAACTGATTCTGAGTGGAGAATTTTTGAGGGATATAATGAGTCCATGGCATACCCCAAGACTGTCAAAGATATGATAAAACGATTGCAGGATCATGAAGGTGTTCGCGGAGGTGAGAGTCAGACAAACTATGCACTGTCTTTGCATTGGTAAATCATTTTTCCACAGGCAATAATATAGTGGGGTCCACTTCGTTGGATGTCTCCAAATTGAATAACCCTGTTACAGTTAAAACTAGAAGTCCTGTCATGAATAGTGCGCTTATCTAGGCTTAATTGCGCGTTGGAATTGCGCGCAATTGCCATATCGAATGGCATCCAAAGCACGGCAGGTTCTCCTGGTTACTCATAGCAAACACATGCAATGTTTCTGCCAATGGACCTCCGGGTTACCCGGAGGTCCATTGGCTGAAACATTGCTTGTGCACAGGCCATATGTACAGAATATGATGGCTTTACTTGGGCCATAACGCGCACATTAACGCGCATATCAACGTGCTATTTGTGCGCATTTCATGACAGGACTTCTAGTTTTAACTGTTGTTAAATATAACTCCCAAACATCAAACCATTTACTGTTCCTTCAGTGCAAATTTGACCTGTAAATTGCATATAAATTATGAAGCAAAATTGAATAAAAATTCTTGTAATATGTCGAGAAATTATCCTAACAATCACTGAATTCAGTATGTTTATAATACAGGCCTTTAACCCTTTGAGACTTTATTTATCCGGCCTTTCAACGTTTTTCAAAATGCGACGTCAAACGTCAGAAAGTACAAATAACAAGATATTTTTCACATTAGTCATTAACTGGTTGAGGGCTAGATTATTTTTGGTGGTCTGAATTTGTTATTCGAAACTTGTTTTATTACACAGGCACTCTCCAATAATTTGCAATAAAACAAATTTATATTAACAAAATATTATTTGTGTTTGCCTGAACATGAAATATTAGCAAGGAAAGTGTTGGCTTTTGCTGTGGTATCCTCATTTTTTGAAAGCCTTGATAGTGGCTTCTATCACTCAACCAGTTAAGAAGTCTTGACAGCAGGATTATATTAGTATTTTAAGTTGCGATAACATTTGGCTCAATGTTTGTCACTAAGCACTATTTGAGAGAAAATAGGAACTGAGGTTTAAACTTTAACCCTTTACCCAACGCATCGCACACATTTGCCCATGTAATTTGCAAATTCAGCAGCTGAAAAAATATTATTTTTCGAAAGATTTCAACAAAACCATATCATGTGACCCCTCTTTGGAACGAGCTCGCTTGGTTGGAATGTTTTGAAAAAATTTAAAAAATGATATTTAGGCCACACAAATTAGATCTTCTGTTTCTCGGGCCATTATTTGTGAAATTGCATGCGGCGTTTTTTTATTTTATTTTTTATTTCAGTAAATACTTCTTTGCCATCAAAAAGTTCATGTTCTTGGTTCAAGTTTTAGGCCTCATAATCTACAGAATAGCATGGGTGGTGGTGTATTTCATCCCTTGAGTGCAAGAAGGCTTGGCAATGCTAAAGCATTGCAAAGCCTTCTTGCACTCAAGGTACAAATTCATCATTTTTTTTAACTTGGGTAAAATATACAGACATAAACCATTTAATATTAATTTTTTTTAAGTTCAAATTGGTTATAAAAAGAGAGCATGCGGCAGCCAAAAGGACCATGCGGGAGGGCCTGAGAAACAGATTTGTTATTTTTTTAGGCCTTAAAATAATAAATTTTGATATCGTCTGCGTTGGGTTAAGGGTTAAAAAATAAAAAAATAATAACAAAACAAATGACCACAAAGTATCAACATGCTGTTTAATTTCTTACGTCATAAGACTTACAAAAGTATCCAAGGGTTAATCTATTATATCTTGTTTGACGCTATTTTACCCTACATCATTTTTTATAGCCATGATATTGCCTTTGACTCACCATGAACTTTGTCAAACAATATAAAATAGAATAAAGGCTCAGTTTGTCTCTAGAATTCAGGAGAATGACAGATTCCTGTTAATTGAATACTCCTGTTAACTGAATAGTTTTCATTGGCAGAGTGGCTATGTAATTAATCTAATGAATTGGCTGTATCCTCCTGTGTAAGTTACAAATTGATCAGTTGAAAAAAAAAAAAAAATTTTCAGAAAATTTCAACAAAACCATATCTTGTGACCCCCTCATTGGAACGGGCTTATTGAGCTTGCTCTAGTGAGTGGTCATGCAGTGGTGGCACCAGGATTTCAATTGGGGGGGGGGGGGCTAAGTAAGATATGGGGGGGTCCAAGATCGAGATGCCGAAGCCATCTCCTGAAGGCTGCAGGCCTGAGCTGGAGGAGAGTAGGAGAGGAGGTTGTCCCCCTCCAGTTTGTGGGGGTCTGGGGGATCTCCCCAAGGAAAAAAGTTCATATTTGAGCATTTCTACAACACCTGACATAGTGTGTATTGTTATGTGTCATTTTCGGTTGTGATATTGGGCGAGAAAACCACAGTCAAATAGCAATTTAAAGTTTGATTTTATGTGCCCCCCCCCCCCCCCTCCCCCCCACTATGGTCATGAGATGGTTTTGCTGAAATATTTTGGAAAACTAGGAGAAAAACCTGCGCATGTGCAGGGATAATATTAGTTATCCTTGTGTTTTCCAGAGTGTATGGGAATTTACACCGGTTTGGGAACTCATACACCCTGAGGCGAAGCCAAAGGGTGTATGAGTTTCCAGACCAGTGTAAACTCCCATACACCCTGGAAAACACAAGGATAATGGATTTATTTCCAAGAATTTTTGTGTCCTTAATACTTTAACCTACATTGTTGGAAAAAACCAACAGAAAATATGAACTTTGTATGTTTCTTAATAAAACCAGACAAATACGGACGTCATTGGAACTGGCTCAATGAGCCAGTTCCAATGACATCCATATCTGTAATATTTTTATTGCACATAAATTTCCTGTGTTTTTTTGTTTTGTTCTAACATAACCAAGAAGAAGGTATGAATTAATAATTAAAAATGGTTACTTTTTTTAGCCTTATAGCCTGCTATTGTGTATTCTTATTTTTACACCATGGTTAACCGTGGTGTAAAAAAAGTTACTTTGGATTGCAAGTACCTCTCAGCCAATCAAAACGCAGTATTTTGTTTCATTTGGAGATAAGAGGAGACATTAATGGAGAAATGATGTAACTGATATTACAATATTTTTACTGAAAGTAAACACTCAGAAAAAGACTCTCTTGTCAAAACACATGTAATGCACAATGTATTAATTCAGTGGTGTCGATATAGAAGGAGAAACCCCCCCACCGCCAAAAGTTTTAACCGAGATTTTTGTAATGCGTCATTTATTTTTCCAGCTGCATAGATACAGAAAAAGATCAGTATACGTGCACCCCTTCCAGCAGATTTATCAGAAATTAGGCAGTGGTACAAAATTGAGTACAATTTTTTTATATACTTTCAAGAAGAGGTGACTAGGCATTTTACACAAAGTTTATTGAAAAGCAAAGCCTTCTTGCACTCAAGGGACGAAATACACCACCACCCATACTATTCTATAGATTATGAGGCCTAAAACATAAAACAAACCAAGAACATGAACTTTTGATGGCAAAGAAATAATTACAAAAATAAAAAATAAAATAAAAAAACACCCACCCACATGCAGTTTTACAAAAAAAATGGCCTAAGAAACAGAAGATCTTCTTTGTGGGGCCTTATCAACATATGTAATAACTCAATGGCAATTGAGTGCAAGTAAAAAATATTCTCTTTCTGTATTGAATGTACAGTTGCTACCCTCAATACAGATTTGTATTTCATATGAGATATTTTTGCGTGTATTGAGGGAAATACGTTCTTATTGTAAAATAAATTTATATTACAGGTGTATCTGATAATGATCTGTCTGATTGGATGCTAGATAGACTTGATATAAAGAAGAGACTACCTCCAAATGAACCTGCACCATCCATACCACTGACAAGATGTGTGAGATACAGAGTTAAAAGTGGTTTGTTTGTTAACCTCAATCAAGCCTCTGGTCTACCAGGTAAAATTCACTTTACTCTGCTGGAAAAAGTAATAAATCTACCCCAAGAACTGTTGAATTTAGTCAGAATTTTCTGTAAAATTAGAACTAATATTTGAACAGACAAAATCATAAATTGTTTTAGTGATACAGCTGAATTTCTGTTTATTTGTCCATAAGGGTTTAACTGTTAGAGTGCTGGAAGCCCATATTTGGGCTCCATTCTAAAGTGCAGGTACCACAACTTAAATGCTTCAAATTCAGTGGCTATGCTTCATATTATCTTTGAAGTGATATTATTTAGTCTGTTAGGATTTGCCTTGTTACAATTTATGGGAGAGTGCCCGCAGACACTCTCCCATAAATTGTAACAAGGCAAAGACATGTGTACAAGATTTGATGGCCAAAAATAATTTAGCACTCTACCAGTTAAACGCTGAAAGTGACCTTTAGACAACAATAGCAAGAAATATAACGCCACATCCAAGCCAGGTCTTCATCACAAAGCATTGGTCAGGAAACAGTTTCAGATGCTAAAAGTGACGATTTAATAGAGCAGTAAAAAAAGTAAAGATCACATCCCACCCACCCGCCGCATAAACCACTTCCCCAAACGGTTATAAACATGTCGCAGTAATGGATAATAACAATAGTAACACCGATGCAATCCATGTGTTTTAATTCTTAGACTTTGTTTTCTTCGAGCGCTATCTATAAAGTGTCCATTGTATTCACGAACACACTTCTGAATTCGACAGATACTTAACTTGGAAAAGAAATGAAGTAAACATTGCACTGGGGAACACAGTGATGTTTGTGTTGTCCTTGGTACTGACTAATAGATTGTTGAATTCAACAAATACTTAACTTGGAAACGATACCGAGGTAAACAATATACTGGGAAACACAGTAGTGTTTGTATAGCCCGCGGTACTCACTAATAGACTGCTGAATTCAACAGATACTTAACTTGGAAAACACAGGCATTCTTCCATGAATTGTAACAAGGTAAAGACAATTGAACAAATTTTGATGGTCAAAAATAATTTAGCACTCTACCAGTTTAGTGGCACTTTAACCCTTTACCCAATGCAGACGATATCAAAATTTATTATTTTAAATATCATTTTTTCAAATTGTTAAAAAAATTTCAACAAAACCATATCATGTGGCCCCTCGTTAGAACGAGCTCGATGAGCTCGTTCCAACGAGGGGTCACATGATATGCTTTTGTTGAAATGTTTTGAAAAATAATATTTTTTCAACTACAGTTTGCATATTATGCGGGCGGATGCGGCCGATTCGTTAGGTAAAGGGTTAACAGCCAATGTCATATTGAGTTGAACAGTTTCATGGATGCCAAAAACCAGAGTACTTGGAGAGAACCCCTCCCCCACCCCCCAGACAGCAGTGAGTAACTCTTGGACACTCTCAATGAACTGCATGATGTACATGATAAACCTAGGCATGACATTTGTTTCGGATAATAGTTTTCATAGTTTTTTGTCTAAAAAATTTGGCAATCTATGCTATTTTCTGGATGGGTACCTGACAGCACTTATATTGATGATTTTTTGTCTTAATGAAAATAACTCTCCATCATCTATGTAGCTTACAGGGTTAAACTATGATTTGCTTTGTTTGATCTGTTGGAAAGGATCTGCCATCCTTTTCCAATGTTTTTTCCTTACAGCATTTCTTCAGCAAAAAAGAAATGATTCACAAAGAACTTAGGGTTAAATTTTTACTGAAAAACCTTACAAACTCAGAATGGATTGGCCTATTTGTCATCGAGAGTATTCTACGTGACAATGCCATCTACAGTGCCATTCTGGAAAGGGTTGAGAGGAATTCTGCATCAGAATTGTTTGACTCTAAAAGACCTAATTCCAACTTCAGTAATTTTGTATTATCATAGAACAGGTTCCCCAACATCCAGTCAGAGTAAATTTGTAAGTTACATTCCAAGAGTATTCTACGTGACAATGCCGTCCAGTGTGCCATTTTAAAAAAATTGAGAGAAATTGTGCAGCACAATTGTTTAACTCTAAAAGAAATAATTCCGACTTCAGTACTATTTATTGCAATAGAACAGGTGCTCCAACATCCAGTCTCTGAATAAATTTGTAAGTTCCACTCCAAGTACAGTAGAATCCTCTTAATTGAATATCCATTTTGCCAGTGAAAATTATTCAATTAACAGGAGTATACAATTAACATGGATTTGGTCAGTTTCCTGTGTTCTGGAGGTAAACTGAGCATTTATTCTATTATATCTTGTTTGACAGAGCTCTGTCAAACAAGATATAATAGAATAAATGCCTGTATTGGATGTAGTGAGGCCAAAAAGGTTGATAGATAAGGGGAATTTGGTGCGTGTCACAGTAATGTTTTCGACATATTACAAAAATTTATATACAATTAACAGGAGTTTACTCAAAAACCCATATGCAATTAACAGATCAAATTTGTACTGAAGATATGGTAAATGGTTTTGTGTTTGAAAATTATATTCAATTAACAGGGATATACAATTAAGAGATATCCAATTAAGTGGGCTCCACTGTACCTTGGCAATTCTCTCAACACAAATTTTGGCTGCCCATGAAGGCAGCCAAGATTTCCCTGGAAACAACTGCAAAGTTACAGAATGTAGATTGTCAAAGTTTAATGAAAAATGTATAAAAATTTCTATGTCTTTAAAGGTTGAATTGTTGACTTTGACTGAGAGACTGTGAGTTTGACTTATTCATGAAGTTATTTTGTTGTGTCAGGCAAGCCACTCCCCAATCTGCTTGATCAAAAAAATATGGTGATGTATTTTCCAAAAGTCTGAACATGTTATCGGTGCAACCATGATCAAGTGTTATTTTTGGAAACATTTTGCCAGTTGAAAAGAATATTGTCCCTATATCCCGATAAATTCTGTCTTTTGATTGGTCAGAATGCCTTGGACAAATAGCCACGGCAGAGGGTGCGCCCAGCCTCCAAGGTATATGAGAGCATGCAACATCCAGGGTATGAGCGAACGCGAAACATCGGGGGTATGTGGTTTCAATGAAAGCTTTTCGCTTCCACTGGCCTCATTATAAAACTCAAACCGAAAAACCCGAAAATAGTCACAAATATCATCCAATACAATCATAAAAATAAAATAAGAGCAAATAATTCGCCCCCTGAGTACCAATGTGTTCTATGTGCCAGTTGGCACATAGAACACATTGGAACTCAGGGGACGATATGTCAACAAAATACTGTTTACTCATTTCCTTAACGACTCTATCTGCTGTCTTCTGTGATTATAAAAACAAAATAATTATCACGAATTTGGCCCCAATGATTGTGGAGCTGAGAAATGTGTCCACAAATTTATTTCCACTATGTTTGTATTGTGTTTCAAATGGGACAAAAACATTATCTCCACCAACATATATGGAGATTTAATACCTGGATGTCTCATTTAAACACCTCGCTTGTGGCTCAGTGTTTAAAAAACGAAATCCAGGTATTAAATCTCCATATACCATACATGTTGGCGGAGATAACTTATAATATCTTCTTGTTAGGGGCACTCTTTCTCCAATCCAAAATTGGAACAAGTAACTTCTTTTTGTTGGAAGGAATGGAGTTGAATGATCTGAAAATATAAGTCAAGTGTCAATGGCCAACATTAACTGGTGGAGAGCTAAATTATTTTACAAAAGTAATTTGTAACCTGAGTTGTTTTTTTTTCAAAGATACCTTACTCCTTGCAAGGGGAGCAAATTTAGCAAGATATTGATCATAAATAATTGCTTCATTGCCATTTTTTGGAGAGTGCCGATTGCCACTCACCAATAAATTGTAACAAAATAATACTGTAAATAAAAAATTCAACTGCTGGGCAAATAAAAAGCTAGATGCATGCATTGTAAGACACTAAAGTGGCTTTCAGCACTTTTCAGTAGATCCATGATAGTGGCGTCTAGTTGAAGCCAAAATATTTCATATTTGTTGCAGATGGTTTATACATACAGAGTTTCATAAATGTACTCGTTGGGAAGAAAGTTGCAGGTATGGAACCTTCCCCTGAAGGCTATGGTAAAGTGGATGGATATATGACCAGGGAACATGACTTCAATTCATTCCAACAGTCACCAAAATGGAGAGATACAGCACAGGTAATTCTTTTAACAAGCATATTATAAGACTTCAGAAGGGATTTAAAATGTCTTGAAACATCAACTTTCCTTTTTGATAAATCTCATCTGTTTTTTAACTTTTTCGCTGTTATAGGTCCGTACCGAATACGGACCCAAACTTTGATGCTGTGTGTTGTAAGTCCATACTGAGTACAAAGTTATTACATACATAGAATGGATACACTGCATAGTGTTATTCTTAATACAATGCACATTGTAACACAATGTAAGAGGCAGACAATGTGACATCAAAGATTTTTTTGTTATATTTTTATACTGTACCAATGACCCAGACTTAGCTGGTGCTAACTCTAACAAAACCAGGGCCAAACACAAATTTTGCCCCCCAATCCCCAAAATTTGCATCCAAAACAAAAAGAAATCATGTCCTAAAGGACCTCCATACTATGCCTCTACTGCACATGCGCAGTGACGCAGACGTTCCGAAATTGGCGCCAATTATCATTCTCTGTTTGGCCCTTCATCAGTCAACATCTCACTGATCTTTGTGCTTGTAAATCTCAGTTTAAAGGATGCCAGACACGTAATTTTTGGAGAAAATGTGATTCTAAGGAGGATAGAAGGAGGAGAGGAAAAAGAAGTGACAAAAAATAATCAGGGCTGTACTTAAAATTTTTTGATGAAATTATGTTAAGTTGCCTATTTTCGAGGCATGGGCTTCTTGTTGTCATTCTTGCTAAATGTTGCACTGCTTATTCAGTGTTTCCTCTCCCCTAGCCTTCTAAAGTCCCCCCTTGCAATTCTCCCATGCTTTTGGCATATTTTTGAGAAAGTTCATTTCTAAAATTTCCTGGGAGAGTTGCTTGGTTACAGAATGTTTTCTGTTATTTTCCCCATAGTTACGTTTTCACCCATGGGTGTATAACGTTTGTGTTCTGCATCTTCCATCTGATGTTCTGCAGATTCTCCCCTGGGAGTCTCTGTTTTGCATCAGATAGAGTGTAATTTGATGACTGATTCCGGGCCAGTTTTTTCAGTGCCTGGAGTCATATTTTCTGGTGTTTTACACTGTTTGTTTACTTTTTGAGGGGGGCTGTTTGCCTTTGCTGTAGTTTATCTCACTATAAGATACATTTATATTATCCGTAAGTGTCTCATTAATTATTTAATATAAATTTAAAATTTTTGACCACACTTTGCCATCGGATCCATTGGGGCTCAACGTTACTTTTCAGCAACTTGGGCTTCGCTGAAAAAATATTTTTTCAAATTATTTTGATTTGCAATTGTTTTTTCATTCATTAATGGATCATGTTATTATGTATCTTTGTGTCAGGGGTTTTTGCGAGTAACTAGGACTTGTTGTTGTCCTTTCACAATGAAGGGACATTGTTCAAATTGTAATACAAAGAAATCTTCCTCTGACTTTCATGATCATTGTATTAATTGTAGTCAGTGTTCTCGCATTAATCCCTGTCCTATATGTGAATATTGGGATGAGAAACATTGGAAACGTGTGTCACGATATGTTGTTTCTGGAGAAAGGGCTATGCCGGCTCTTTCTCCGCAAGGTCACTCTACTCTCTCAGTTTCTATTTCAGAGGAACCAGAACAGGGTGATGTTTCCATGTTATTTTCTACAAGTGTGCGTCCGTCGTCACAAATGAATTCAGAGCTAGCGGCAAAAGTGCTCATGGAGATTAGACAAATGTCGTCCGCTAGCTCGCCCGGTGTAGCGTCCATTCACCGAATGGTTCGGCAGCCGGGTTCATCCGATGCGGTCCAGGAGGAAATTTTGGGTGATGCAAGCACTATAAACATAATAGATGCACACCCAGTGACGGCGGATAGTAAGCGAGAACGGAGGAAGCCTTTGAGTCCGGTTCCTAGCTCGTCCAGGTCCAGCCGGGCCGCGAGCGAGAGAGGCCCCTCTCTCGTACAACAACATCTGGGACCAGATGTTGTGGTACAAAATGTGTCTTTAGCGGAGCATACGTCCGTCGCTCGGGACGCTCCGTTGTATAAGCAGTCCACGGAGACTGTTAAGGCTTCCTCTTCTCATCAGCGCACACGACCGCACCTTGGCTGCGTGACCGCCGATATATTACCAGCTTCGCCGATCAAGGATTCTTCGGCGACCAGGTCACACCATCCGGCAGCCAGGGATTCGAGACCGATGGACTCCGGACGTTCGCATAGGAAAAGTATGCGGGAGCCATCTGATGCGGAGCTGCCCTCGGCGAAGCAGCGAAAGACTGCGCCTCCGCAGGTCTCGACGCCGGACATTCTTGTGCAGATAGCACAGCTTATCGCAGCATCCCAGCAGCCGACAGAAACGGTGAGGATTGAGAATTATCCGACGGCGCTGGGTCAGTACGCTCCGCCGCGGTGTTGGAAACAGCTATTAAGTCGGATACGGCAGACAAGAATAAGACAGGCACTTCTGGGTCTAATGCGCCCAAGAGAGGTTCCTATAGAGGTTCCGGTGCGTCCTCTTGGTCTTATTCGAGAGACCGTCAGGGTAGCGACTCTCGTTCGGGACGTCCTTCAGGCCGGGACAATCGGTCGGACGCCCCGAGGTCGACGGGGCGAGGTGCGGGTCGTGGAGGACGTGGTTTCTCCTACCGCAGGCCTCGCAGGTCCAGGAGGTGATGGCTTAAACCTCTATCGCGTACCGGTTGGCGGAAGGTTGTCGAGCTTTTCACAAGAATGGGCGTCGATTACGGACGAGCCTTGGGTGAGAGGAGTGACTTCGGAAGGTCTAAAGATATCCTTCAAACGAAAGCCTCCATTAACTCGAAGTCCAAAGTGGACTCATCTTCCGTCAAATCCGCAGAAAAGAGACGCTCTGTTATCAGAGGTGCAGTCTCTTTTAATGAAGAACGCGGTAGAGGTCGTAGAAAACCAGGAATCTCCGGGATTCTACAGCCATCTGTTTCTGGTTCCGAAACCAGATGGCTCGTTCCGTCCAGTCATAGATTTGAGCTGGATAAACAAGCTGATCGTCGCTCCGAAGTTTTATATGGAGACGATTCGGTCGGTCAGAGCGAGTATTCGGGTGAACGATTATGCAACAAGCATAGATCTCAAAGATGCGTACTTTCACGTCATGGTACATCCGACATTCCAAAAGTACCTACGCTTCGCAGTCCTAGGACTGGTGTATCAATTCCGGGCGATGTGCTTCGGATTGAATCTAGCACCCTGGGCTTTCACTCGGGTAATGAACTCGGTAATGATCTATTTCCGAGCTCATTCGTCTGCGGTGACATCGGCCTACCTGGACGACATTCTTCAGAGGTACGGCAACGAGTTAACGCTTCAGAACGATGTTCAGAATCTTCTTCTATTGCTCCGACGTCTCGGTTTTATAGTAAACGAGGAGAAGTCGGATCTGGTGCCGTCCAAGTCATTCACTCATCTGGGAATGAGCTTCGAGACGCACAACAATCTCGTTCGTCTGCCGTTAACCAGAGCGAAATTAGTCAGTTGTTACGCTCGCTATTGTCTGCACGCAGACAAAGTCACGGCGAGAGAATTTATGAGACTGATAGGTCTGTGCGGAGCCACCACGGATCTCATTCCGATGGGGCGGTTACGCACACGTCCTCTTCAAATTTTCTTGACTCAGAATTGGAGTGTGAAAATTCATTCGCTCGATGTAGACGTTCTCTTGTCAGATCAAGTGAAACAAGAGATTCAGACTTGGGCAAACATTCAGTGGTTAACTCAGGGAGTTCCGCTGCAGTTGCCGGATCCGAGTTTTACCATTATGACGGATGCCAGTCAAACAGGTTGGGGCGCATCATTAATCCCAACGGATTCGAGATGTCAGGGTCTTTGGGATCCGCAATTCCTGTGCAAGCACATAAACATCAAGGAAATGATGTCAATTTGGCTTGCGTTACGTCACTGGATGGACATTATTCACAATGCTCATGTCCAAATCCTATCCGACAATACGACAGTAGTGGCGTATATACGGAATCAGGGAGGCACTCATTCAGTTCCGTTGTTCAATCTAACGGAAAGAATCCTTCTGTTTGCGCTAGAACATCACGTTCTTCTTTCGGTCCGTCACATACCGGGTCGTCTGAATGTGCTAGCAGACTCCCTTTCATGAAAGGGTCGCTTGTTGCCGTCAGAGTGGACTCTCAACAAACAAGTATTCAATCAGATTTGCTACCAATGGGAACGGCCAATGATAGACTTATTTGCGACACATCTCAACAATCAGTTGCAGACGTATGTGTCTCCGTGTCCGGATCCAAGAGCATTTGCAGTAGACGCTCTGTCGATCCCTTGGGACGGAATGATAGGATATGCGTATCCTCCAGCGCCGTTAATTCAACAAGTATTGCTAAAGATAAAACAATCTCAATGCAAGATTCTGTTGGTAGCATCTCTGTCGCCACAGAGACCGTGGATAAATCTACTCAGGTGTCTGTTGTGGGACCTACCGCGAAAGCTTCCTCCACGAGAGGATCTTCTTTCGCAGGGGAAATCGCGCTAACTCCATCACAACCCGCAAGGTCTCAACCTTCACGTTTTTCCGTTGTGCGGTCCTTCTTGCATGGCAAACACTTTACAGGACGAGCAGTGGACGCGATTTCTAACTGTAGGAGGACCTCCTCTTCGCTAAACTATGTGGCTAAGTGGAAGGTTTTTCGTCGTTGGTGTAGGGATCATTCTGTAGATATATTTGATCCCTCTATACCAGACATTGCAAACTTTCTAGTATACTTGTTTGACGAAATCAAACTGCAGCCTGTTACTATAAAGGGTTATAGATCTATGTTATCTGATACCTATGCACATCATGATAGTTTACAAATTGGATCTAATGTCTCTTTATCTAAGTTGGTTAGAAACTTTTCGATAAATAGACCCAGAACTCTTAGATTAATTCCTAAGTGGAATTTAGCTTGGGTTCTTCTTAAATTGAAGGAAAAGCCATTTGAACCTCTTGGGACAGTAGATTTCAAATTCTTATCTTATAAGACAGCTTTTCTCTTAGCTTTCTCTTCTGCTAGAAGAGTCAGTGAGCTTCATGCACTGTCGGTGGATGATTCTCACTATCGTAGTGTTGGGAACACTATCACCTTCACTACTAATGTGGGTTTTTTAGCTAAGAATCAGGCTCCTAATAAATATCCGGAACCTATTGTTATTAAGGCTCTTCCATCTTCAGACGGGCGTAGGCCTTTACTCTGTCCTGTTAGAGCGTTACGTATCTATAAACAGAGATCTCAGTTTATCAGAAAGGGACGGAAACGTTTCTTTCTGTCTTTGATGCCTAATAGAAAGGACATTTCGGTCCATTCTATTGCTAGATGGATTCAATTAACTATCCGTACTGCTTATGAAAATTTATCTTCTTCTCAGCAGTCTGTGCTTAAGATTTCTGCTCATGAAGTAAGAGCTCTTTCTACTTCCTGGGCTTATGCTAATAGTGTTGCTATTACAGATTTAATGAAGGCTGCTTATTGGTCTCAGCCATCCACATTTACGAATTTTTATCTCAGAAATATTGAGTCCATTTCTGGAGACCTGCATTGTTTAGGTCCGTTATCTGTTGCTCAGAATGTCGTCCACTAAACAGTTGCAACTATAGTTATGCAGGCTTTCTGTTCCGGCAGTGACTCCGTCCGGCTGCCCTCTTCGCTCTGGGCTATTTGACCCAGGGCAAGGGGAAGGGGGGCGGGTGTTCCCTTAGGTCACCTGCTTTATAGTGAAAAGCAAGGGAATGCCTCCTCCAAGTCAGTATTTCTGAGTCGCTTCCGGGATGGTTTTAAAGTGTAATATTAATGTTAAAATTCATTCATGTCTTATTTTTAAAGTGTAGCTCGGTGTGAAGCATTTGTATATGTCAAGTGTCAAACGGGCTTTAATATACAATACTCGGACACTTTTAAATGACTATAAAGAGTCTCAATTCTCTGGACTACTTTATTTATTGGCTTGCTTTAAAAATAATTAGTATAAGGGATATACTGGATGTTAATAGAGAACATGAATGTTATTGTGCTCAATTATTAAGGGTAGTGTGTCTTTCTAATTTAATATTAAATAAGAAAGATACATGTAAAGCCTAATACTCCTTTTCTCCTTAAGGGGTTACCTCTTTACTATATAGTTGAGCTTATTGGATTTTCCTCTATGTCCTAGGCCCTCCAGCCTGTTTACTATTCAGCTAAGTCTGGGTCATTGGTACAGTATAAAAATGTTAAAAAATTTATAGTAATTTATATATTTTTAATACTTACCAATGACCCAGACGGGGATGGCCCTCCCTGGAGTTGGGAACTCTTGCCTCCCCGCTGAGTACACAGCGCTGACCAGGCACTGCCAGTAAGAATGATAATTGGCGCCAATTTCGGGACGTCTGCGTCACTGCGCATGTGCAGTAGAGGTGTAGTATGGAGGTCCTTTAGGACATGATTTCTTTTTGTTTTGGATGCAAATTTTGGGGATTGGGGGGCAAAATTTGTGTTTGGCCCTGGTTTTGTTAGAGTTAGCACCAGCTAAGTCTGGGTCACTGGTAAGTATAAAAAATATATAAATTACTATAAATTTTTTAACTTTCTGTCATTTTTACAGAAATACCGAAGTCAACCACATGTCAAGTTTCCAGTTAAAGTTACATTTCCTGGTGTTCTTGAAATGTAAACATGTCTAAAATAATTTTTACAAGCGATGAAGGTGTTGTAGAATTAGTATAAAAATGTTCAATTATGTTCTGGCTGGTTCAACCCTTTACCCAACGAACTGTCCACATCTGCCCAGGTAATATGCAAATTCAGCAGCAAAAAAAAAAAATTTCCAAAAATTTCAACAAAATATCATATGACCCCTCTTTGGAAGTGCTCATCGAGCTCGTTCCAATGAGGGGTCGCATGATACGGTTTTGTTGAAATTTTGTGAAAAATTAAAAAAAATGATATTTAGAATAATCAATTTTGATATCGTCTGCGTTGGGTAAAGGTTTAAAATTACAAATTCTTTTATGTTGTTGTCTTTTTTCAATTTTTATCATTTTCTACCATTTTCCCCAATATATAGCTCAGCACAGGGTATTACAGAATTGCGCTTTAGTGAAGGGGTTAATCCTTTTGACATCCCAAAGGCTTTCTCCAGAGTAAAAACAACATATTTGACATTTTATACTGATTTAAAAACTTATATTCCAAATCTTTCATTTAATGCTGACAAAATATATCAAATAATATGTATTCGTGTTAACCCTTTGGCCGACAAAATCAGCTACATCCACCCGCATAATTTACAAAATGAGCAGTTGAAAAAAAACACATTTTTCAACAAATTTCAGCAAAACCATATCCTTTAACCCCTCATTGGATCGAGCTCAGCAATCAATCCATCCATCAGTCCATCCATCCATCCATCTGTATGTCAAACTTTATTTGTCTGCCTGGAGCCATAGCCCTATAAGTAGAAGAAAATGCAATTTGGAACACAATACACAAAATATTGATAGTTTTTAGGGCATTAACCCTTTATCTAACGAATCGGCAACATCCGCCAGCGTAATTTACAAATTAAGTAGTTAAAAAAAATATATATTTAAAAAAATTTCAACGAAACCATATCATGTGACCCCCTTATTGGAACAAGCTCGTCGAGCTCGTTAAAAATGAGGGGGTCACATGATATGGTTTCGTTGAAATTTTTTGAAAAATTTGAAAAAACAAATAGTAAAATAATAAATTTTGATATCGTCTGCGTTGGGTAAAGGGTTAAATCTTTACCCAAAGAATCGGCTGCATCTGCCTGTTAAATTTTCAAATTAAGCAGTTGAAAAAAATATATTTAAAAAAAATTTCAACAATACCATATCATGTGCCCCCTAATTGGAATGAGCTTGTTAGCTTGTTCCATTGAGGGGTCACATGATATGGTTTTATTGACATTTTTTTTTTAAAGTTTAAAAAACAATAATTAAAATAATCAGTTTTGATATCCTGTGTGTTGCATAAAGGGTTAACCCAGAAAACTTTGTGACGACCAGATGACACAGTAAACAAAAAACTGGTAGCAAGAATAATTTAATCTGACAGCTCTATAGGGCTGTATGGTTAACCCTTTACCTTATGAATTGCCTGCATCCACCCTCGTAATATGCAAATTCAGCAGTTGAAAAAATATTATTTTTAAAAAAAATTCAACAAAACCATATCATGTGACCCCTCGTTGGAACGAGCTCGTCGAGCTCGTTCCAACAAGGGGCCACATGATATGGTTTTGTTGAAATGTTTTTGAAAAATTTGAAAAAATGATATTTAAAATAATAAATTTTGATATCGTCTGCATTGGGTAAAGGGTTAAATGATAACTAAACCTCTCAAGAAATGCAAAATGGCATTGCTCCTCCACTGTAGACAGAACTGTCTACAAACATAGCCAGTGAGATGGCAGAGAAACTGGGAATAGTAACCACAGGACCTGGGTCTGGGCCTGACTGAGTTCTAGCGACACAAGTTCCCAACTGAATTGCAATAAATTAGTCATTTACAGAAGAACTTCAGGGTGCCTGTGGAGGTACTCAAGCTGTTTTCAATATAATTCTTAGGCGGGCTGTGACAAAGTCAAGCTCGATTAATAGTTAATGAAAGCAAGTGGGGGTCAATGAATCCAAGCAAGCAGGTATAAATAATTGATTTGGTTTCTTGGCAATAACTTTACTTCTTTTTAATGGAATATTCATCAATCTTAGAGGGTTGACACCCTCAGGATAGAGAAAAACTCTTTTGATTTTCAGGTTTGTCTACCACCAAAGGTCAAGGTCACTGTTACTAAAAATACCTCTTCACTTTCTAAGCAATAACCTTAGTACTATTTATCAAATTTGTATGAAAAGAGAAGAAACTTGTCAATGAAGGAAGTGGATTGATCCTCTAATTGAGCTATATTACAAAAGTAGCAGACATTACAAAACCGACCAAGTAGGGACTGGTTCCTGGCCGCTTTTCTGGCCCCTTTGCTTCTCCTCCTGTGTGGTTGTTGGATGTGGAAAGTACCATTTTACTGCTAAGGGGGTTGTAAGGGGTTAATTTTAATCCCACACTGTCCCAGCGTGCCTTTGGCATGCTAAAACCTTCAGTTTGCTTAACTAGTTGAGGTTTAGATTATTTTTGGTGGTCTGAATTTGCTTTTCAAAGTTTGTTTTATTACAAATTATTGGAGAGTGCCTATAGGCACTCTCCAATAATTTGTGATAGAACATATTTGTGTAAACAAAATATTACTTGTGTTTGACTGAATGTGAAATGAACATGGAAAACATTGACTTTTCCTCTGACACCCCCATTTTTCTGAAATCCCTGATAGTGGCTTCTTGCACTCAACCAGTTAAGAACCCTATACAATTTTGAAGTTAGAAGTTGCTAGG
Source organism: Pictodentalium vernedei (assembly GCA_031216915.1). Taxonomy (NCBI): domain Eukaryota; kingdom Metazoa; phylum Mollusca; class Scaphopoda; order Dentaliida; family Dentaliidae; genus Pictodentalium; species Pictodentalium vernedei. The sequence goes on along the minus strand of CM062294.1, from coordinate 66,740,065 downwards.
TCGGCGATTGCGGGAATGTTTGTGTAACTGGAACTTCATCAAAAATTATTTTCTGGCCATGAACAGATTAGGTACCTCAAAGGGAACGAAGTGCCCTGTCAGTTTGGCTGTAAGCAACTGTAAGTTGAAGTTCATGGAACTCATACTTTTAAAAGAATTGGTAAAAAATGGGTTTCCAGGCAAGAACTTTTGTTCCATCCAAGACAGGTCCTCTAAACTTACGTGGTTGATACCATAATAGAAGGAGAAGAACTGTATTAAATTTTCAGGTTTATCGGCCAAAGCTCAAATGTCAATATGAGCTATTGGGATGGGCTGTGATCTGTTGTCAGTCTGTACATCTGTGTCTGTACATATCCATACCTCTGTCCATGCACAATTCCTTTAGCACATCCTCCAGGCTGCATCTCTCACCCAATCAGTTTCAAATTTCATATGTAGCTTTGAAGGTGTGAAGATGGGAGCTATCAAAATATTTTTCGTAATTTCATTGAAAAACATGGCTGCCAGTAGCCATATTGGATTTGGCATATAAATCTCAACATTTCCATTTGCACACCCTACAGGCTGCTTTTCTCACCAGATCTTTTCAAATTTCATATGTAGCTTTGGTGTGATATCTAGATGGAAGCTATCAAATTTTTCTGAATTTCATTGAAAAACATGGCCACCAATGGCCATCTTGGATTTGGTATATAAATTGTCAAAATTCCATTAGAACACCCTACAGACCGCACCTCACACCCGATCTTTTTTAAATTTTATATGTAGCTTTATAAATGACAGTTGTCTTATTTATTTATTTATTTATTGATGTTTAAGGTCACATATTTATGCACAATGGCTAATCATGACCGTGACAGTTTTACAGGTGGAGGAAGCCGGAGTACCCGGAGAGAACCACCGAGCAACGACGAGCAGCTGCCAGCTCCCCAACATCGTAACTCCGCACTGCGGCACAGGCAGGGTTAGATTGGTTGAAGACATGCGTACCATCGACGTGCAGTACGCCTTAGTACACGGCATCATCGTGCCCCCACGCTCAGTTGTCTTATAAATAGAGGATATGGAATGAGTGTTTTTCTCATATAATATTTATGAAATGAGTCTAAGAATTTTCCATTTGGGCGAGGCTCTGGCTCGCCCAAACGGACAATTCGGACGAGTTTCATAAATATTATATGAGAAAAACACTCATTTCATATTCTATTTATCATATGACACTCACACGCACAAATTAGCCACTTAGTATGACTTTTTAACCCATCACCTAACTTCAGTTGCAGACGGCACTTGGAAACAACATCCTCATATAACTAAAAATTTTCATTTTTTGCTTCCAAAACATAGGTTATGACCCCTCATTGGAACGAGTGTGACATGCTAGTTCCAATGAGGGGTCATAACCTATGTTTTGGAAGCAAAAAGTGAAAATATAAAAAAAAAATGAATGCCATTTTTCTTGTATTACGCGAGACGGTTTTTGCCGTTATGTTAGGTAAAAAATTACTACAATTTAACCCACCCTAAATAGGACAGATAACGTAAATTATCCCTACTGAAATTATGCAAATGTGACCCAGTTGTATTTTGTTTAGCCAATCAAATTGTCCAGTTTTGAAATTGACCAATGAAAGCTCCCAACTCTAATTATGCAAATTATGAAAATGTGGCCCAGTTGTATTTTGTTCAGCCAATCAAATTGTCTAGTTTTGAAACTGACCAATGAAATTGACCGAAGGCTTTATTTATCACTGACTAATATGAAAACAAAAATATCAAATGTTTTAAAGTGAACAAAATGGACGAGTCATATGATAATTGTTATTATTTCAGCTGATCCGGCCATTTTATGATCCATACAGCTGTTTGCTTGTGTTGATATTTGGTGCAGGCATTGCATATCGACCAAATACAGATCACAACAGAGCAGGAACTATTCACTTATCTGATGGGAGTAAGCTGACATTAACTGATAAAAACATCATTGGATGGAGCATTGTTCCAATATTTGAAGGGTAAGATTATAAACTCTGCGTTTTTATACCCCCACTCTAAGAGACTGGGGGGGTTTATTGGATTACATGCATATGTCTGTTTGACCATCCCTCTATCTGTCCATCCATCTTACTATCTATCTGCCCATCAAGATCCATATCACAGCAGTCATTGGATGAATTTTAACAAAATTTGGCATGCGGTATCCTTGGGATGACCTGCTTCAGCCACATGTTGAATGGAGTTGCTCACATATTTTAGTTACAGCCCTTATTTTGTCAAATTTTCAGTAATATTTTATTTTTGTCCATCCAGATACATCCCCATCCCTCAACTTGACGACACCTGTGGGTGGCATGACAGCACCTCTGGTGCAATCTCTTTGTTTTTTTCTATCTACCATTCATGACATAATACATTCAGTATCTGTAATACAGTGGAACCCTGTTAATTGAATAACCACTTTGCCAATGAAAAATCATTCAATTGACAGGAGTATTCAATTAACAGGGATAGTGTCACTTTCCTGTATTCTAGAGATAAACTTAGCATTTATTCTATTATATCTTGTTTGACAGAGCTCCATGAGCTCTGTCAAACAAGATATAATAGATTAAATGCCTGTATTGGATGTACTGAGGCCCAATAGGTCTATAAACAAAGGAAAACTGGGGAGAGTCAGGATAATTTCTTGACAGGTTACAAGATTTTTTATTCAATTAACAGGAGTTTACACTATAACCTATATTCAATTAACAGGTCAAATTTGTACTGGAGGTATGGTAAATGGTTCTGTGTTGGAAAATTATATTCATTTAACAGGGATATACAATTAAGAGATATCCAATTAAGTCGGCTAGACTGTATTACTCTTGATAAGATTATGATTGAGTCATGACTTATTTACATACCAAACAAGCTATTAATTAAAAATTGAATATGTTTTCATTTTTGGAATTCACTTTAACTCTTTCTCTGCCAAAAGCGACTAAAGTCAAATTATCCAATCACTGCCGATCGCAGCTGAAGTCGAAATTTGAAACCAGATAGCAGTACGACTGTTCTAGGGCAAGTTACTCTCTTATTTTTTGGGAATTGCGGTATCGTGATGTTTTGTTTATGTTCAATGTCAAAGGTCAAGTACAACCACCCACAAGAGGAATACAGCTTGGATCAAAACATATGTCAGCTTGTTTTGGCACGTCTTTCAGACAAAATGTCTGTGAGGAATTCTACATGGAAACGGAATTCTGCATTGAAACATTTCAAGACAAGTGAAGTTATAGAGCATATTTTTAAAGACTCAGCAAATGTGGTTCTGAAACTGAAGATGGGGAATCTCTCAATGATATGGCCTGTGACCTGGACATATTAACCCCTCAAGGTCAAGATATGGACATATTAACCCTTTACCCAACGCAGACGATATCAAAATTTATTATTTTAAATATCATTTTTTAAAATTTTTTTAAAAATTTTGACAAAACCATATCATGTGACCCCTCATTGGAATGAGCTCAATGAGCTCGTTCCAACGAGGGGTCACATGATATGGTTTTGTTGAAATTTTTTGAAAAATAATATTTTTTCAACTGCTGAATTTGCATATTACGGGGGCGGATGCGGGCGATTCGTTGGGTAAAGGGTTCACCCCTCAGGGCCAAGATTTGGTTCGAAATGGTGGTGCTGTCGGAAATTCTGCAGGATTTGAGGTAGAAGAGTCGTCAGTCAGCAAATGACCCAATTAGTTTTGACTGGCAAATATATGGTTTAGAAGATCTGTTTGATCCATGCTGGATTCAGCCATACCAACCATGACAAGGCATCTTTGTTTTCAATATTTACAGTTTATCAATCTTTTATCTCAAACATATTTCACATATGTCTCAAATATTAAACATATCTCAAGGTTTCACGGAACTAAATATTTTCCCATAGGCCACCATTATAACGTTCAATCAAAAAATAATATGATTGCATCACTTTAATTTTGGCATTCAAATATCTTTGTCAAGTATAGCCCTTTAGACAACTTTTTCTGACCTGAAAACAGGGAGTCATGCAACAAATAAGAGAGAAAACCTGACCGGAAGGGAAGTAATGGTCACGTGCAAATATTTTTCAGAGAATTCCTAACAGAAACACTCCAGGAAGTTTGTTCTTTTAAAAAAAAAGTGTCCAACCTGTGTCAAATGGGCTTAAAAACTGGTGTTGCCACCAATAGATTTTTCTACTCTTTTACCTCAGCACACAATACTTTTTGAAAAAATCTGTCTTATTTAACCATGGAGCAAGAGAAATAGTGTTCAACCCCACGAAACAATATGAATGTCAATTTTGTTTCAAAAATTGGATTTGCAGTCATATAATACACATAATCGATAGACAGTGCCATTTCATCCTTACAAATGATGTCAAATTTTCTTCTACCTCCTGATGTGGTAAAATAGCAAGTGAAATAGTGTTCAACCCCCTCCCCCCCCCCCCCCCCAAAAAAAAAAACAAACAATCCGAATGTCAATTTTGTTTCAAAAATTGGATTTGCAGTCCTATAATTCACCAAAATCAATAAACAGTGCTATTTTATCCTAACAACTGATGTCTTCTAAATTTTCTTCTACCTACTGAAGTGGTAAAATATATATGAATGTGTCCCCTACCCCACCCCTGTATGCTCTTTTTCATAAAAAAATATGATATAAATCATAAATTAATTGATGTTGATACAAAACAAATCTCTTGTGATATTGAATTTCGCATTTGTGATAGTTATTAACCCCTAACACTCTGGTAGTGCAAGAGAATTTTCTCCCATCACTCCATTTCTCACTTGTTTAACGATGAATTTAACCAATTATATGGGAGCACGGTGGCTCAGTAGGTAGAGGTGCAGGCTGCAAGCCAAGAGGTCCTCGGTTCGAATCCCACCTGCGGCAACTGCATTGTGTCCTTGGGCAAGACACTTCATCTCCATTGCCCACGTGGGGGCACGGTGGCGTTGTGTACTAAGGCGTACTGCATGTCGATGGTGTACTTGTCTTCAACCAATGCTAACCCTGCTTGTGTGGAGTTACTATGTTGGGGAGCTGACAGTTGCTTGTCGTTGCTCAGTGGTTCTCTCCGGGTACTCTGGCTTCCTCCACCCGTAAAACTGTCGCAGTCATGGTTAGCCATTGTGCATAAATATGTGACCTTAAACAACAATAACTAAATAAATAACCAATTATATCTTGTTTGACAGAGTTCACTGAGCTCTGTCAAACTAGGTATATTTGGTTAAATGGTAAACTGCATTATGGGAAATATTTACTGCTGAAAAGTTTGCTATTTTGACATCAGAGTGCAGACGGTTAAATTACATTCTGGCTTCTGAAGACATTTTTTATTGTGTTTGGTGAATATGAAAAAGAGTGAATTTGTAGAAAATATGTTTCCAAAGAGGATGAATCAGATATTTGTTTTTATCGATTAATAATTTTTTAGTAAAACGTAGGCATGCAATAAATACGGAGTAGCATAAACGTTTGAACTGTCATTTTTTACTGCCCTTGATTGATTTCGGCTTCTCAATCAATATTATCCCTCCACCCAAATCGATCTTGTGCGATAAAAAGTGACAGATCGAACACGAATGCTGTTCTCTCTATTTCTGCTGCTGAATTTGTATATTACGAGGGCAAGTGCAGCTGATTCGATAGGTAAGGAGTTAAACTCCAAAAACTAACAAACTTGTGGCACACATTATGTATAATTATGGAAGGTGACACAAAGTACTTTAGGCAAGCAATTTAATTTAAATCTGTTTTTCATTTCTTCAGAAATTCTACCCACACAGGGACACATCAAGTACCCATATTCAAAGGTAACCCAAACAAGGAGATGCTGGACGAGTTCAGTGTAGACTCGGCTGAGAATGTTTTGAGGAAACACACATTTACTCCAGGCAATATCTATGTGAGTTTTCTTTTTCCATTTTATTACATATTTAGCCATAATGGAGGTTTACGGGTTCAGAAAATGCAGGTACATGGCATATTTTGTTGCTGATTGAAAATTTCTATGCATGTTTTCAATAGCAGAATGTTTTAGAAATGGAGAGAATATTTTTGGACAAACAGTGAATATATTAATAATACAGTGGAGCCCACATAATTGGATACCTCTTAACTGAATAACCCTGTTAATTGAATATAATTTCCCAACACAAAACCATTTAGCAAACCTCCAGTACAAATTTTACCTGTTAACAGAATACAGGTTATAGAGTAAACTCCTGTTAATTAAATAAAAAAATCTTGTAACCTGTCGAGAAATTACCCTGACTCTCCCCAGTTTTACTTTGTCTCTAGACCTATTTGGCCTCACTACATCCAGTACAGGCATTTAATCTATTATATCTTGTTTGACAGAGCTCACCCATCTCTGTCAAACAAGATATAATAGAATAAATGCCAAGTTTATCTCTAGATTACAGGAATTTGACACAACCCCTGTTAATTGAATATTCCTGTTAATTGAATAATTTTCATTGGCAAAGTGGCTATTCAATTAACAGGGTTCCACTCTAGTTATAATGATGTTATCAAAAAAGTGGCTCGAGTATTTTGACTGGGTCTTTACTCAGTCACGATTCAGTTAAAATTATCAGTCCACTTTCCTCCCTGTAACACACAACATTGAATTTGAGATGGTATTTCCATTTATTTTTCTAGATGCATTATTGATTTTACTATTTTATTTATGAAATCGTCATCCACTGCTGTAAATGTATTATAAGTTATCTCCGCCAACATGTATGGTATATGGAGATTTAATACCTGGATGTCTGTTTTTAAACACCGAGCCACAGGCGAGGTGTTTAAATGAGACATTCAGGTATTAAATCTCCATATACCATACATGTTGGCGGAGATAAGGTTTTTGTCCCATTTGAAACACAATAGAAACATAGTGGAAATAAATTTTGTGGATGCATTTCTCATGCTCTGCAATCAGTTGGACGCAATTCGTGAATAAATGTATTGTTTTTACAAATGCTGAAGACAACAGATAGGGTTACATCCCTTCGGTCATTAAGGAAATGAGTAAACAGTATTTTGTTTACATATTGTCTCACAACATCCAATGTGTTCTATGTGCCTACTCAGGGGACAATATTTGCTCTTATTTTATTTTTCTTAAATTGTTTAATTTAATTATTCGACTATTTAATTTATAACGGCAAAATATGATAGGACTGTGGTGAATCTGATATATTTGTGACTATTTTCAGGTTTTGGGATTCAATATTTTTATACTGTACCAATGACCCAGACATAGCTGGTGCTAACTCTTAAAATATAGGGCCAAACACAAATTTTGCCCCCCCAATCCCCAAAATTTGCATCTAAAACTAAAGAAAACATGTCCTGAAAGGCCCTCCACACTTCGCCCCTACTGCGCATGCGCAGTGTCAAGGACGTTCCGAAATTGGCGCCAATTATCATTCTAAGTTTGGCCCTTCATCAGTTAACATCTGACTGATCTTTGTGCTTTTAAATCTCAGTTTTAATGATGCCAGACACATAAATATTAGTGAAATGGTGATTCCAGGAGGATAGAAAAGGAGGAGAGGAAAAGAATGTGTGACAGAATATTATCAGGGCTGTAACTTAAAATTTTTTAATGAAATTATGTTAAGTTACCTATTTTCAAGGCAGCAGCCATTTTGTTGTCATTCTGATTATTTAGTTACACTGTTTTTTCAAGTGTTTTCCTCTCTCCCTGTCCTTTAAGTTCCCCCTTGCTATTCTCCCATGCTTTTGGCATAGTTTCTGTAATTATTATTACTAAAATTTCTTGGGAGTTTTAGCTGAATAACAGAATGAATTCTGTTCTTTCCCCATGTTTACGTCTTCACCTACGGGTGGTTAGGCGTTGTGTTCTGCATCTACCATCTGATGTTCTGCAGTTTCTTCCCTGGAAGTCTCTGTTTTGCATCAGATAGTGTATTTTTGGTAACTGATTTCGGGCCTGGGTGCCTGGAGTCTTATTTTAGTGTTTTTACACTCATTGTTTACATTTACAACAGCCCTCTGTGTGAGGGGGGGATTTCTAAATAATAATATCTTTATGTTATTTTAATCATAACTAGATACATTATTATTGTTCGTAAGTGTTGAATAAATTGTTTAAAATATTTTTAAAATTTTTGTCCACACTTAGGCTTGGGATCCATTGGGGCTCAACGTTACTTTTCAGAAACTTGGGCTGTTCTGAAAAAATATTTTTTCAAAATATTTTGATTTCAATTATTTTTTCTATATTAATGGATCATATTATTATTATGTATTTTGATTGCCATGGGTTAGTGTGAGTACCAGGTCTTGTTTTCTTTTCACATTGAAAGGATATTGATCAATTGTTTTAAGAGGAAGTCTTCCTCTGACCTTATTATCATTTTATATGTGGTCAGTGTACTCGCATTAACTCCTGTTCTGTATCGTATGATTTCGATGACAATATGGGAAGCGTATGTCACGGTATGTTGTTGGGGATTTGGACACTCCGGTCCTTTCCCCGCAGGGTCACTCTACTTTATCAATTTCTATTTCAGACGATCAAGATTAGGGTGATGTATCTGTGATGTCTTCCAACAGTGTGCCTCCGTCGTCACAATTAATGAAGGGCTAGCGGAAAAGTGCTCATGTAATACGCCAATTGCCTAAGAGGACCCTAGTAGGTTCGACGGCCTTTGACGTCCGCTAGCTCGCCCGGTGTAGCGTCCATTCACCGAATGGTTCGGCAGCCGGGTTCGTCCGTTGCGGTCTAGAAGGAATTTTGGGGTGATGCGAGCACTACAAAATTAACTTAATGCACACCCAGTGACGGCGGATCGGAGGGAGAACGGAGGAAGCCTTTTAGTCCGGTTCATAGCTCGTTCCGGTCCATCCGGACGGCAAGCGAGAGAGGCCCCTCTCTCGTTCAACAACATCTGGCCCCAGATGTTGTGGTACAAATGTGTCGCTAGCGGAGCATACGTCCGTCGCTCGGGACGCTCCGTTGTATAGGCAGTCCGCTGAGACTGCTAAGGCTTCCTCTTCTCGTCAGCGCACACGACCGCACCTTGGCTGGGTAACCGCCGATATATTACCAGCTTCGCCGATCAAGGATTCTTCGGCGACCAGGTCACACCATCCGGCAGCCAGGGATTCGAGACCGATGGACTCCGGACGTTCGCATAGGAAAAGTATGCGGGAGCCATCTGATGCGGAGCTGCCCTCGGCGAAGCAGCGATAGACTGCGCCTCCACAGGTCTCGACGCCGGACATTCTTGTGCACATAGCACAGCTTATCGCAGCATCCCAGCAGCCGACAGAAACGGTGTCGGATCGAGAATTATCCGACAGCGCTGGGTCGGTAGCCGGGGACTCGAGGCCTGCAGACTCCGGACGTTCGCATAGGAAGTGTGCGGGAGTCAACGTACACGGAGCTTCCAGCGGCAATGCCTCGTAAGTCCGCTACTGCACAGGCCTCGGGAACGGACGTGCTTTCCTTAATAGCACAGTTTATCGCAGCATCCCAGCATCAACTGAATCTGTCGCATATATTTTATCCGACGATGCTGGGTCGGGACGCTCCGCGGAAGCGGGTACGGACGTCCGAAAGTTTCATCCGGTCCGACGGGATACCGAAAGGGATTCGGAGGATTTCAAGCTTTCCCTTTCGGAACAACATATGCTGCGATGCCGGATAAGAAACTGATAGCGTCGGTGGACTTAGAAATTTTTGGTTCGGTTCAGGGACATCGTCCCTCAGTTCCGACATAGTCCAATAATGTCACACAAACTTTCGAATTATTGAACGACGCTATATATATTATTATTTTATGCTTGCTATCCAAGCATTTCTGGTTTCTTGTTCGAAGAGTTATGGAGATGTCTTTCAAAAGTGTGCCTCTGTCGTCATAGTTAATGAAGAGTTAGCGGCAATAAGTGCTCATGGAATATGTCTATCGCTTACGGAGTGACATTCGCTAGCTCACCCGGTGTAGCGTACATTCATCCTCACAGCAGGGCACACGACCGCACATTGGCTACGTGACCTCGAGTATCCGATCAGTTTCGGCATTCAGTGATTCCACGGCGAATAGGTCGCGCCATCCGGTAGCCAAGGGACACGAGGCCTATACACTCCGTTCACTCGCATATTGGAAGTATGCACGGGGTAAACGATCTCGGAGCTTCCTGCGGCAATGCATCGTAAGACCGCTTCTCCTCAGGCCTCAGTGACGGACGTGCTATCCGAGTTAGCACAGTTGTTTCGCAGCATCCCAGCAATTGACAGTTTCTCGGTCGAATCAGGAATTATCCGACGGCGCTGGGTCGGTGCGGTCCGCGGTTGCATCAGCTACGGACGACCGAACGCTTTATAGGGTCCGACAGGATGGCGAAAGGGATTCGAAAGATTTCAAGTTTTCCCTTTAGTAGTATCGGAAGATGCCTTTCATATCTTCTGGCATTTCTTCCAGTGATTATTTTTCGGACTTCATTGCTGCGATCTTGGATAAGAGACTTATAGCGTCATTGGACTCGGATTTTTCGATCGGTACAGGGACTTTATCCCTGACTTACCGACGCAGTCCAATATTGTCATTACAACATGTGTTTTATTTTTCGACGCTATATATTTATATATATATACAAGCCTGCTACTAAGCATGATAGTTTAGTTTCTTGTCCGCGTGGCTCATTTCTGCCATTTTATCATTTTTACAAATAGTTTATTTTGGCAGAGCAGGGCATACCGAGAGTTCATATGCGTCTAGACGGTGTGATTAAAGACTGCATATATTCTTTTTCGCTGTTTATGTCTTTTCCAATTTCAATGTTGGGAACGACATTATGTATAGTAGACTTAACTTAGACGCTTTATTATACGTAATCCGCCTTCCTGAGGCGTTATCATTACGTCTTCAAGAAAAGATTTACGGGATATTATTCTCAATGTAATTTCTTTTGAGGGCAGTAGTTTGTTCACGTATAACTCCGCCCTTCAGTGGCTGATTGGAGTTGGTTAGACGTGACGCAGCCCTAGCTACATCCACGCGTGGATAGTAGGTTAAGAACTCTCTCAGAGTCGCTTCGTTCTCGGAGGAGCTTCTCTTCGACGGCAACTTTCCGGCAATCCATGAATTGCTCGATTTATACATTCTCTTGTCTATCTAGTGTTACAAGAGATTCAGACTGGGGCAAACATTCGGTGGTTGACTCAGAGAGTGCCGCCGCAGTTGCCGGACCCGAGTGTGGCTGTTATGACGGTTGCCAGTCAAACAGATTGGGATATATACTGATCCCTACGGATTCGAAGTGCCAGGGTCTTTGGGTTCCGCAGTCTTTTAGCTATCAGTTTAACTTCCGCGGAATAATGTTTTTTAGGCTTGCTTTATGTCATTGCATGAACATTATTCAGAAACGCATGCCCAAATTCCTGTCCTTTAATTCGACAGTAGTGGCGTATCTCCGGAACCAGGGAGGCTCTCTTTCGTTTCCGTTATTCAATTTAATGGAAAGAATCCGTCTGTTGGTTATAGTACACCAAGTTCAGTTTTGGTCCGTCATATTCTGGGTTGTCTGATTGTTTTATCGCACTCCCGTTCTCTTACGGGTCGCTTGTTGCTGTCAGAATGGACTCTCAACAAACAAGTATTCAATCAGATTTGCTATCTATGGGAGCGCCCAATGATGTTTTATTTATGACACAGCTTGCTAATCAATTGCAGACGTATGTGTTGGCTTGTCCAGATCTCTGAGCTAATACTGTTAACGCTCTATTGATCTATAGGACGGAATGATAGGATACGCGTATCCTCCGGCGCTGTTGTTTTAGCAGGTATTGCTAAGATAAACAACCACAATACATTTCTGTTGATAGCATCTCTATCTTCACAGAGATCATGAGTAATTTACTCTCTTGTCTACTGTGGATCTTAACGTGAAATCTTCCTCTATGTGAGGATCTTTTTTCACTGGGTAAATCGTGTCATCTTTATCACAACCAGCAAGGTCGCAACCTTCATGTATTTCGTTGTGTGGTCCGTATTGCATTGTAAGCACTGTACTGGACGAGCTTTGGACGCGATTTCTTACTATAGGAGATCCTCTTCTTCGCTATTCTATGCGACTAAAGTGGAGGCTCTTCCGTCGTGGTGTAGGGATCATTATGTTCATATTGTTGATCCCTCCATACTACTCATTGCTATATTTTTATACTGTACCAATGACCCAGACATAGCTGGTGCTAACTCTTAAAATATAGGGCCAAACACAAATTTTGCCCCCCAATCCCCAAAATTTGCATCTAAAACTAAAGAAAACATGTCCAGAGAGGCCCTCCACACCTCGCCCCCACTGCGCATGCGCAGTGTCAAGGACGTTCCGAAATTGGCGCCATTTATCATTCTAAGTTTGGCCCTTCATCAGTTAACATCTGACTGATCTTTGTGCTTTTAAATCTCAGTTTAAATGATGCCAGACAAATAAATATTAGTGAAATGGTGATTCTAAGGAGGATAGAAAAGGAGGAGAGGAAAAGAATGTGTGACAGAATATTATCAGGGCTGTAACTTAAAATTTTTTAATGAAATTATGTTAAGTTACCTATTTTCAAGGCAGCAGCCATTTTGTTGTCATTCTGATTATTTAGTTACACTGTTTTTACAAGTGTTTTTCCTCTCTCCCTGTCCTTTAAGTTCCCCCTTGCTATTCTCCCATGCTTTTGGCATAATTTCTGTAATTATTATTACTAAAATTTCTTGGGAGTTTAGCTGAATAACAGAATGAATTCTGTTCTTTCCCCATGTTTACGTCTTCACCTACGGGTGGTTAGGCGTTGTGTTCTGCATCTACCATCTGATGTTCTGCAGTTTCTTCCCTGGAAGTCTCTGTTTTGCATCAGATGGTGTATTTTTGGTAACTGATTTCGGGCCTGGGTGCCTGGAGTCTTATTTTAGTGTTTTTACACTCATTGTTTACATTTACAACAGCCCTCTGTGTGAGGGGGGGATTTCTAAATAATAATATCTTTATGTTATTTCAATCATAACTAGATACATTATTATTGTTCGTAAGTGTTGAATAAATTGTTTAAAATATTTTTAAAATTTTTGTCCACACTTAGGCTTGGGATCCATTGGGGCTCAACGTTACTTTTCAGAAACTTGGGCTGTTCTGAAAAAATATTTTTTCAAAATATTTTGATTTCAATTATTTTTTCTATATTAATGGATCATATTATTATTATGTATTTTGATTGCCAGGGGTTAGTGCGAGTACCAGGACTTGTTTTCTTTTCACATTGAAAGGATATTGATCTATTGTTTTAAGAGGAAGTCTTCCTCTGACCTTATTATCATTCTATATGTGGTCAGTGTACTCGCATTAACTCCGGTTCTGTATCGTATGATTTCGATGACAATATGGGAAGCGTATGTCACGGTATGTTGTTGGGGATTTGGACACTCCGGTCCTTTCCCCGCAGGGTCACTCTACTTTATCAATTTCTATTTCAGACGATCAAGATTAGGGTGATGTATCTGTGATGTCTTCCAACAGTGTGCCTCCGTCGTCACAATTAATGAAGGGCTAGCGGAAAAGTGCTCATGTAATACGCCAATTGCCTAAGAGGACCCTAGTAGGTTCGACGGCCTTTGACGTCCGCTAGCTCGCCCGGTGTAGCGTCCATTCACCGAATGGTTCGGCAGCCGGGTTCGTCCGTTGCGGTCTAGAAGGAATTTTGGGGTGATGCGAGCACTATAAAATTAACTTAATGCACACCCAGTGACGGCGGATCGGAGGGAGAACGGAGGAAGCCTTTTAGTCCGGTTCATAGCTCGTTCCGGTCCATCCGGACGGCAAGCGAGAGAGGCCCCTCTCTCGTTCAACAACATCTGGCCCCAGATGTTGTAGTACAAATGTGTCGTTAGCGGAGCATACGTCCGTCGCTCGGGACGCTCCGTTGTATAGGCAGTCCTCTGAGACTGCTAAGGCTTCCTCTTCTCGTCAGCGCACACGACCGCACCTTGGCTGCGTGACCGCCGATATATTACCAGCTTCGCCGATCAAGGATTCTTCGGCGACCAGGTCACACCATCCGGCAGCCAGGGATTCGAGACCGATGGACTCCGGACGTTCGCATAGGAAAAGTATGCGGGAGCCATCTGATGCGGAGCTGCCCTCGGCGAAGCAGCGATAGACTGCGCCTCCGCAGGTCTCGACGCCGGACATTCTTGTGCACATAGCACAGCTTATCGCAGCATCCCAGCAGCCGACAGAAACGGTGTCGGATCGAGAATTATCCGACAGCGCTGGGTCGGTAGCCGGGGACTCGAGGTCTGCAGACTCCGGACGTTCGCATAGGAAGTATGCGGGAGTCAACGTACACGGAGCTTCCAGCGGCAATGCATCGTAAGTCCGCTACTGCACAGGCCTCGGGAATGAACGTGCTTTCCTTAATAGCACAGTTTATCGCAGCATCCCAGCATCAACTGAATCTGTCGCATATATTTTATCCGACGATGCTGGGTCGGGACGCTCCGCGGAAGCGGGTACGGACGTCCGAAAGTTTCATCCGGTCCGACGGGATACCGAAAGGGATTCGGTGGATTTCAAGCTTTCCCTTTCGGAACAACATATGCTGCGATGCCGGATAAGAAACTGATAGCGTCGGTGGACTTAGAAATTTTTGGTTCGGTTCAGGGACATCGTCCCTCAGTTCCGACATAGTCCAATAATGTCACACAAACTTTCGAATTATTGAACGACGCTATATATATTATTATTTTATGCTTGCTATCCAAGCATTTCTGGTTTCTTGTTCGAAGAGTTATGGAGATGTCTTTCAAAAGTGTGCCTCTGTCGTCATAGTTAATGAAGAGTTAGCGGCAATAAGTGCTCATGGAATATGTCTATCGCTTACGGAGTGACATTCGCTAGCTCACCCGGTGTAGCGTACATTCATCGAATGGTTCGGCTGCCGGGTTCGTCCGTTGCGGTCTAGGAAGGAGATTTGGGTGATGCGAGCACTTTAATTACTTTAGTACTCACCCAGTGACGGCAGATTGAGGACAGATCGGAGGAAGCCAACAACATAGGGGACCGCATGTTGTGGTTCAGATATTTTACATTCGGAGCATATGTCCGTTGCTCGGGACGCTCCGTTATATTGACAGTCCGAGAGACTGTCTTTAATGCTTCCTCATCCTCACAGCAGGGCACACGACCGCACATTGGCTACGTGACCTCGAGTATCCGATCAGTTTCGGCATTCAGTGATTCCACAGCGAATAGGTCGCGCCATCCGGTAGCCAAGGGACACGAGGCCTATACACTCCGTTCGCTCGCATATTGGAAGTATGCACGGGGTAACGATCTCGGAGCTTCCTGCGGCAATGCATCGTAAGACCGCTGCTCCTCAGGCCTCAGTGACGGACGTGCTATCCGAGTTAGCACAGTTGTTTCGCAGCATCCCAGCAATTGACGGTTTCTCGGTCGAATCAGGATTTATCCGACGGCGCTGGGTCGGTGCGGTCCGCGGTTGCATCAAGCTACGGACGACCGAACGCTTTATAGGGTCCGACAGGATGGCGAAAGGGATTCGAAAGATTTCGAGTTTTCCCTTTAGTAGTATCGGAAGATGCCTTTCATATCTTCTGGCATTTCTTCCAGTGATTATTTTTCGGACTTCATTGCTGCGATCTTGGATAAGAGACTTATAGCGTCATTGGACTCGGATTTTTCGATCGGTACAGGGACTTTGTCCCTGACTTACCGACGCAGTCCAATATTGTCATTACAACATGTGTTTTATTTTTCGACGCTATATATTTATATATATACAAGACGGCTACTAAGCATGATAGTTTAGTTTCTTGTCCGCGTGGCTCATTTCTGCCATTTTATCTTTTTTACATATAGTTTATTTTGGCAGAACAGGGCATACCGAGAGTTCATATGCGTCTAGACGGTGTGATTAAAGACTGCATATATTCTTTTTCACCGTTTATGTCTTTTCCAATTTCAATGTTGGGAACGACATTATGTATATTAGACTTAACTTAGACGCTTTATTATACGTAATCCGCCTTACTGAGGCGTTATCATTACGTCTTCAAGAAAAGATTTACGGGATATTATTCTCAATGTAATTTCTTTTGAGGGCAGTAGTTTGTTCACGTATAACTCCGCCCTTCAGTGGCTGATTGGAGTTGGTTAGACGTGAGGCAGCCCTAGCTACATCCACGCGTGGATAGTAGGTTAAGAACTCTCTCAGAGTCGCTTCGTTCTCGGAGGAGCTTCTCTTCGACGGCAACTTTCCGGCAATCCATGAATTGCTTGATTTATACATTCTCTTGTCTATCTAGTGTTACAAGAGATTCAGACTGGGGCAAACATTCGGTGGTTGACTCAGAGAGTGCCGCCGCAGTTGCCGGACCCGAGTGTGGCTGTTATGACGGTTGCCAGTCAAACAGATTGGGATATATACTGATCCCTACGGATTCGAAGTGCCAGGGTCTTTGGGTTCCGCAGTCTTTTAGCTATCAGTTAACTTCCGCGGAATAATGTTTTTTAGGCTTGCTTTATGTCATTGCATGAACATTATTCAGAAACGCATGCCCAAATTCCTGTCCTTTAATTCGACAGTAGTGGCGTATCTCCGGAACCAGGGAGGCACTCTTTCGTTTCCGTTATTTAATTTAATGGAAAGAATCCGTCTGTTGGTTATAGTACACCAAGTTCAGTTTTGGTCCGTCATATTCTGGGTCGTCTGATTGTTTTATCGCACTCCCGTTCTCTTACGGGTCGCTTGTTGCTGTCAGAATGGACTCTCAACAAACAAGTATTCAATCAGATTTGCTATCTATGGGAGCGCCCAATGATGTTTTATTTATGACACAGTTGGCTAATCAATTGCAGACGTATGTGTTGGCTTGTCCAGATCTCTGAGCTAATACTGTTAACGCTCTATTGATCTATAGGACAGAATGATAGGATACGCGTATCCTCCGGCGCTGTTGTTTTTAGCAGGTATTGCTAAGATAAACAACCACAATATATTTCTGTTGATAGCATCTCTATCTTCACAGAGATCATGAGTAATTTACTCTCTTGTCTACTGTGGATCTTAACGTGAAAACTTCCTCTATGTGAGGATCTTTTTTCACTGGGTAAATCGTGTCATTTTTATCACAACCAGCAAGGTCGCAACCTTCATGTTTTCCGTTGTGTGGTCCATATTGCATTGTAAGCACTGTACTGGACGAGCTTTGGACGCGATTTCTTACTATAGGAGATCCTCTTCTTCGCTATTCTATGCGACTAAAGTGGAGGCTCTTCCGTCGTGGTGTAGGGATCATTATGTTCATATGGTTGATCCCTCCATACTACTCATTGCTATTTTTTAGTATACTTGTTTCACAAGATCTACTGCAGCCTGTTGTTATTTAGGTTATAGGTTTATGTTACCTCATACCTATGCACTCTACGATAGTTTACAATTGAGTCTTTTGTCTCTTTATCTAAGTCAGTTAGTAACTTTTTGATAAATAGACTTAGAATCTTTAGATTAAATTCCTATACGGATTTTAACTTCAGGTTCTTATTTAGCTAAGTAATCATTTGAGCCTCTGGAAACAGTAGTTGTCAAATTCTGACCTTTTAGACAGTAATTCTGTTGGTTTCTCTTTTACTGTAGAGTCAGTGAGTTTCATGCACTATCGATGGATGATTTTCACTTTCATAGTTTCGGAATCAATACTTCCGTTACTATTTAGGTTGGATTGTTGCATAAGAGTTAGGCTCCTATTATCCGGAACCTATTATTTTAAGGTCCTTCCGTCTTCGTATGGGCATAGGCCTTTACTCTTTCCGGGTACAGTTTATGTATTTATAAACAGATATCTGTTTATTACAAGGGCGTAAGCTTCTTCTGTCTTTGATGTCTAGTAGAAGGACGTTACGCTCCATTTTATTGTTAATGGATTCTATTAACTAGCGTACTGCTTATGGTATATCATTGGCTTAGCAGTTGTGCTTAAGATTTCGGCTCATGAAGTAAGAGTTCTTCTACTTCTTGGGCTTACATTAATAGTGTTCTATTATAGATTTTTGAAGGCTGCTCATTGCGCTCAGCCATCCATTCATGAATTTTATCTCAGAAATATCGAGTCCATTTCTGGAGGCCTCTATTGTTAGGTCTATTATCTACTGCTCAGAATGTCATTCACTTAACAGTTGCTACTATAGCTAGGTAGGCTGTCTGTTTCGGCAGTGTCTCCGTTCGGCTGCCCTCTTCGCTCTGGGCTATTTGACCCAGGGCAAGAAAAAGGGGGGGGGGAGGGTGTTCCCTTGGGTCACCTGTTTTTACTATGAAAACAAGGGGATACCTCCTCCGGAGTTAGTAATTCTGAGCTGTTTTTAGGATGGTTGTTTAGTGAGAAGTTTAAGTTTATAAAATTCATTCAAGTCTTAGTTTTTAAAGTATAGCTTTTGAATATTGCATATGTCAACGGACATGATTATGCAATTCTCACACACTTTTAGGAGTATAAGAGTCTCTATTCTCTAGACTTACTTTATTATTGGCTTACTTTAAAAATTATTAGTATAAGGATTATTGGATATTAATAGAGTACATGGATGTATGAAGCTCAATTTTTGGAAGGTGTTGTATCTTTCTAATTTATCATAAATAAGAAAGATACATGTAAGGCCTATTACTTCTTTTCCCTACAGGGGATGACTCTATTTTATTTTATTGAGCGTATTCCATTTTGCTCTATGTCCTTGGCCCTCCAGCCTTTTTACTATTCAGCTATGTCTGGGTCATTGGTACAGTATAAAAATGTTAAAAAATTTATAGTAATTTATATATTTTTTATACTTACCAATGACCCAGACGGGGATGGCCCTCCCAGGAGTTGGGAACTCTTGCCTCCCCGCTGAGTACATAGCGCTTACCAGGCACTGGTTATTAGAATGATAAATGGCGCCAATTTCGGAACGTCCTTGACACTGCGCATGCGCAGTGGGGGCGAGGTGTGGAGGGCCTCTCTGGACATGTTTTCTTTAGTTTTAGATGCAAATTTTGGGGATTGGGGGGCAAAATTTGTGTTTGGCCCTATATTTTAAGAGTTAGCACCAGCTATGTCTGGGTCATTGGTAAGTATAAAAAATATATAAATTACTATAAATTTTTTAACTTTTTAGTATACTTGTTTCACAAGATCTACTGCAGCCTGTTATTATTTAGGTTATAGGTTTATGTTACCTCATACCTATGCACTCTACGATAGTTTACAATTGAGTCTTTTGTCTCTTTATCTAAGTCAGTTAGTAACTTTTTGATAAATAGACTTAGAATCTTTAGATTAAATTCCTATACGGATTTTAACTTCGGTTCTTATTTAGCTAAGTAATCATTTGAGCCTCTGGAAACAGTAGTTTTCAAATTCTGACCTTTTAGACAGTAATTCTGTTGGTTTCTCTTTTACTGTAGAGTCAGTGAGTTTCATGCACTATCGATGGATGATTTTCACTTTCATAGTTTCGGAATCAATACTTCCGTTACTATTTAGGTTGGATTGTTGCATAAGAGTTAGGCTCCTATTATCCGGAACCTATTATTTTAAGGTCCTTCCGTCTTCGTATGGGCATAGGCCTTTACTCTTTCCGGGTACAGTTTATGTATTTATAAACAGATATCTGTTTATTACAAGGGCGTAAGCTTCTTCTGTCTTTGATGTCTAGTAGAAGGACGTTACGCTCCATTTTATTGTTAATGGATTCTATTAACTAGCGTACTGCTTATGGTATATCATTGGCTTAGCAGTTGTGCTTAAGATTTCGGCTCATGAAGTAAGAGTTCTTCTACTTCTTGGGCTTACATTAATAGTGTTGCTATTATAGATTTTTGAAGGCTGCTCATTGCGCTCAGCCATCCACATTCATGAATTTTATCTCAGAAATATCGAGTCCATTTCTGGAGGCCTCTATTGTTAGGTCTATTATCTACTGCTCAGAATGTCTTTCACTTAACAGTTGCTACTATAGCTAGGTAGGCTGTCTGTTTCGGCAGTATCTCCGTTCGGCTGCCCTCTTCGCTCTGGGCTATTTGACCCAGGGCAAGAAAAAGGGGGGGGGGGGGGTGGGGGAGGGTGTTCCCTTGGGTCACCTGTTTTTACTATGAAAACAAGGGGATACCTCCTCCGGAGTTAGTAATTCTGAGCTGTTATTGGGATGGTTGTTTAGTGAGAAGTTTAAGTTTATAAAATTCATTCAAGTCTTAGTTTTTAAAGTATAGCTTTTGAATATTGCATATGTCAACGGACATGATTATGCAATTCTCACACACTTTTAGGAGTATAAGAGTCTCTATTCTCTAGACTTACTTTATTATTGGCTTACTTTAAAAATTATTAGTATAAGGATTATTGGATATTAATAGAGTACATGGATGTATGAAGCTCAATTTTTGAAGGTGTTGTATCTTTCTAATTTATCATAAATAAGAAAGATACATGTAAGGCCTATTACTTCTTTTCCCTACAGGGGATGACTCTATTTTATTTTATTGAGCGTATTCCATTTTGCTCTATGTCCTTGGCCCTCCAGCCTTTTTACTATTCAGCTATGTCTGGGTCATTGGTACAGTATAAAAATGTTAAAAAATTTATAGTAATTTATATATTTTTTATACTTACCAATGACCCAGACGGGGATGGCCCTCCCAGGAGTTGGGAACTCTTGCCTCCCCGCTGAGTACATAGCGCTTACCAGGCACTGGTTATTAGAATGATAATTGGCGCCAATTTCGGAACGTCCTTGACACTGCGCATGCGCAGTAGGGGCGAAGTGTGGAGGGCCTTTCAGGACATGTTTTCTTTAGTTTTAGATGCAAATTTTGGGGATTGGGGGGCAAAATTTGTGTTTGGCCCTATATTTTAAGAGTTAGCACCAGCTATGTCTGAGTCATTGGTAAGTATAAAAAATATATAAATTACTATAAATTTTTTAACTTTTATAACGTGCAAGCAAGGCGAAATGCTTTCATTTAAACCATATACCCCCCGATGTTTCGCTTGCGCTTATATCCTGTTTGATGAGACTATAACTGTCGAGATGATAGAGAAAATGGGCCAAACGAACTACTGAGGTTTACAGTGCAAAAAAACAGTAGAGTGGAGTCAACATAACTGGATATCTCTTAACTGTATTGCTCTGTTAACTGCATATATATTTTTATACTGTACCAATGACCCAGACTTAGCTGCTGGTGCTAACTCCACAAAAACCAGGGCCAAACACAAATTTTGCCCCCCAATCCCCAAAATTTGCATCCAAAACAAAAAGAAATAATGTCCTAAAGGACCTCCATAATACGACTCTACTGCGCATGCGCAGTGACGCAGTCGTCCCGAAATTGGCGCCAAATATCATTCTCTGTTTGGCCCTTCATCAGTCAACATCTCACTGATCTTTGTGCTTGTAAATCTCAGTTTAAAGGATGCCAGACACGTAATTCTTGGAGAAAATGTGATTCTAAGGAGGATAGAAGGAGGAGAGGAAAAAAGAAGTGGCAAAAAATAATCAGGGCTGTACTTAAAATTTTTTGTTAAAATTATGTTAAGTTGCCTATTTTCGAGGCAAACGCCTCTTGTTGTCATTCTTGCTAATTGTTGCACTGCTTATTCAGTGTTTCCTCTCCCTTAACCTTCTAAAGTCCCCCCTTGCAATTCTCCCATGCTTTTGGCATATTTTTGAGAAGTTTCATTTCTAAAATTTCCCTGGGAGAGTTGCTTGGTTACAGAATGTTTTCTGTTATTTTCCCCATAGTTACGTTTTCACCCATGGGTGTATAACGTTTGTGTTCTGCATCTTCCATCTGATGTTCTGCAGATTCTCCCCTGGGAGTCTCTGTTTTGCATCAGATAGAGTGTAATTGAGGACTGATTCCGGGCCAGTTTTTTCAGTGCCTGGAGTCATGTTTTCTTCTGTGTTTACACTGTTTGTTTTCATTGGCAACAGCCTTTTTTGAGGGGGGCTGTTTGTCTTTGAGGTAGTTTATCTCATTATAAGATACATTTATATTATCCGAAAGTGTCTCATTAATTATTTTATATAATTTTAAAATTTTTGACCACACTTTGCCATCGGATCCATCGGGGCTCAACGTTACTTTTCAGCAACTTGGGCTTCTCTGAAAAAATATTTTTTCAAAATTATTTTGTTTTGCAATTGTTTTTTCATTTATTAATGGATCATGTTATTATGTATCTTTGTGTCAGGGGTTTTTGCGAGTAACTAGGACTTATTGTTGTTCCTTCACAATGAAAGGAACTTGTTCAAATTGTAATAGGAAGAAATCTTCCTCTGACTTTCATGATTATTGCATAAATTGTAGTCAGTGTTCTCGCATTAATCCCTGTCCTGTATGTGAACATTGGGATGAGAAACATTGGAAACGTGTGTCACGATATGTTGTTTCTGGAGAAAGAGCGATGCCGGCTCTTTCTCCACAAGGTCACTCTACTCTCTCAGTTTCTATTTCAGAGGAACCAGAACAGGGTGATGTTTCCATGTTATCCTCTTCAAGTGTGCGTCCGTCGTCACAATTAAATACAGAGCTAGCGGCAAAAGTGCTCATGGAGATTAGACAAATGTCGTCCGCTAGCTCGCCCGGTGTAGCGTCCATTCACCGAATGGTTCGGCAGCCGGGTTCGTCCGATGCGGTCCAAGAGGAAATTTTGGGTGATGCGAGCACTATAAAAATAATAGATGCACACCCAGTGACGGCGGATAGTGAACGAGAACGGAGGAAGCCTTTTAGTCCGGTTCCTAGCTCGTCCAGGTCCAGCCGGGCCGCGAGCGAGAGAGGCCCCTCTCTCGTACAACAACATCTGGGACCAGATGTTGTGGTACAAAATGTGTCTTTAGCGGAGCATACGTCCGTCGCTCGGGACGCTCCGTTGTATAAGCAGTCCGCAGAGACTGTTAAGGCTTCCTCTTCTCGCCGGCGCACACGACCGCACCTTGGCTGCGTGACCTCCGATATCTTGCCAGCTTCGCCGAGGAAGGATTATTCGGCGACCAGGTCACACCATCCGGCAGCCAGGGACTCGAGACCGATGGACTCCGGACGTTCGCATAGGAAAAGTATGCGGGAGCCATCCGATGCGGAGCTGCCCTCGGCAAAGCAGCGAAAGACCGCTCCTCCGCAGGTCTCGACGTCGGACATTCTAGTGCAGATAGCACAGCTTATCGCAGCATCCCAGCAGCCGACAGAAACGGTGTCGGATCGAGAATTATCCGACGGCGCTGGGTCGGTACGCTCCGCCGAAGCATCGGGGGCGGACGACCGGGAACATCGGGAGGTCCGACCGGATGGTGA
The DNA here is from genome assembly GCA_031216915.1 of Pictodentalium vernedei. Classification (NCBI taxonomy): domain Eukaryota; kingdom Metazoa; phylum Mollusca; class Scaphopoda; order Dentaliida; family Dentaliidae; genus Pictodentalium; species Pictodentalium vernedei. The sequence continues at coordinate 66,716,644 of CM062294.1, read as the reverse complement.
AAGGGATACGGATGAATTGGAGCTATCCCTTTCGGAACAACACAAAGCTGCCGTAGACTTCATCCGGCACTTTCTTCCTCAAGTTGTTCCGTCGGGCCAGACTGCTGCGCTTCCGGACAGGAGAATTATAGCGTCATTGGACTCTGATTTTTTCGAGCGGTTCAGGGACATCGCTCCCGAGTTTCCGTCGCAGTCCAATAATGTTGCAAGAACATTTGAATTATTGAACGACGCTATTTTTAAACTTGCTTCCAGGACAGGGAAAGCAGGCTTCTTGTCCGCAAATACTCTCAACCTGCCTTTCATTAATGCAAGGAATAAATTCGACACGGCAGGTCAGGGTATACCGAGAGTTCCTCTGCGTATGGACGACGAGGCGGAAGACTTAGAGCTATCATTACCGTCGTCAGCTTCTATTTCAACCGCAGTGTTGGAAACAGCTATTGCGTCTAACAGAGCCAATTTAGATGCCTTATCTTACGCAGATCACCTTACGAAGGCGTTATCACTGCGTCTTCAAGGGGAAGAGTTTCAGGATATACAATCCTCCTTAAGACTTCTTTCAAGGGCAGTAGCTTATTCCACGTGTAACTCCGCCCTTTCAGTGGCTAATCTGGAGTTGGTTAGACGTGACGCAGCCCTGTCTACATCCACACTAGTGGATTCTAAGGTGAAGAACTCTCTTAGAGTCGCTTCGGTCTCAGGAGATCTTCTCTTTGACGGCAAGCTTTCCGCTATTTATGATAATATTAAAAAGAAAGCTAGTGATTCTCTGTTGTTTAGATCCGCTCCTAAAAGGTCGGATTCAGCAGACACGAATAAGGCGGGCACTTCTGGGTCTTATCCGCCCAAGAGAGGTTCCTATAGAGGTTCCGGTGCGTCCTCTAGCTCTTATTCGAGAGACCGTCAGGATAGCGACTCTCGTTCGGGACGTCCTTCAGGCCGGGACAATCGGTCGGACGCCCCGAGGTCGACGAGGCGAGGTGCGGGTCGTGGAAGACGTGGTTTCTCCTACCGCAGGCCTCGCAGATCCAGGAGGTGATGGCTCAAACCTCTATCGCGTTCCGGTTGGCGGAAGGTTGTCGAGTTTTTCTCAAGAGTGGGCGTCGATTACGGACGACCCTTGGGTGAGAGGAGTGACTTCGGAAGGTCTAAAGATATCCTTCAAACGAAAGCCTCCATTAACTCGAAGTCCAAAGTGGACTCATCTTCCGTCAAACCCTCAGAAAAGAGACGCTCTGCTATCAGAGGTGCAGTCTCTTTTAATGAAGAACGCGGTAGAGGTCGTAGAAAACCAGGAATCGCTGGGATTCTACAGCCATCTGTTTCTGGTTCCGAAACCAGACGGCTCGTTCCGTCCAGTAATAGATTTGAGCTGGATAAACAAGCTGATCATCGCTCCGAAGTTTTATATGGAGACGATTCGATCGGTCAGAGCGAGTATTCGGGTGAACGATTATGCAACGAGCATAGATCTCAAAGATGCGTACTTTCACGTCATGGTACATCCGACATTCCGAAAGTATCTACGCTTCGCAGTCCTAGGAGTGGTGTATCAGTTCCGGGCCATGTGCTTCGGATTGAATCTAGCACCCTGGGCTTTCACTCGAGTAATGAACTCGGTAATGATTTACTTCCGAGCTCATTCGTCTGCGGTAACGTCGGCCTACCTGGACGACATTCTTCAGAGGTACGGCAACGAGTTAACGCTTCAGAACGATGTTCAGAATCTTCTTCTATTGCTCCGACGTCTCGGTTTCATAGTAAACGAGGAGAAGTCGGATCTGGTGCCGTCCAAGTCATTCACTCATCTGGGAATGAGCTTCGAGACGCACAACAATCTCGTTCGTCTGCCGTTAACCAGAGCGAAATTAGTCAGTTGTTACGCTCGCTATTGTCTAAATACAGACAAAGTCACAGCGAGAGAATTTATGAGACTGATAGGTCTGTGCGGAGCCGCTGCGGATCTCATTCCGATGGGACGGCTACGCACACGGCCTCTTCAAATTTTCTTGACTCAGAATTGGAGTGTGAAAATTCATTCGCTCGATGTAGACGTTCTCTTGTCAGATCAAGTGAAACAAGAGATTCAGACTTGGGCAAACATTCAGTGGTTAACTCAAGGAGTTCCGCTGCAGTTGCCGGATCCGAGTTTTACCATTATGACGGATGCCAGTCAAACAGGTTGGGGTGCATCATTAATCCCAACGGATTCGAGATGCCAGGGTCTTTGGGATCCGCAATTCCTGGGCAAGCACATAAACATCAAGGAAATGATGTCAATTTGGCTTGCGTTACGTCACTGGATGGACATTATTCACGATGCTCATGTCCAAATCCTATCCGACAATACGACAGTAGTGGCGTATATACGGAATCAGGGAGGCACTCATTCAGTTCCGTTGTTCAATCTAACGGAAAGAATCCTTCTGTTTGCGTTGGAACATCACGTTCTTCTTTCGGTCCGTCACATACCGGGTCGTCTGAATGTGCTAGCAGACTCCCTTTCTCGAAAGGGTCGCTTGTTGCCGTCGGAGTGGACTCTCAACAAACAAGTATTCAATCAGATTTGCTACCAATGGGAACGGCCAATGATAGACTTATTTGCGACACATCTCAACAATCAGTTGCAAACGTATGTGTCCCCGTGTCCGGATCCAAGAGCTTTTGCTGTAGACGCTCTATCGATCCCTTGGGACGGAATGATAGGATATGCGTATCCTCCAGCGCCGTTAATTCAACAAGTATTGCTAAAGATAAAACAATCTCAATGCAAGATTCTGTTGGTAGCATCTCTGTCGCCACAGAGACCGTGGATAAATCTACTCAGGTGTCTGTTGTGGGACCTACCGCGGAAGCTCCCTCCACGAGAGGATCTTCTTTGGCAGGGGAAGTCGCGCCAACTGCATCACAACCCGCAAGGTCTCAACCTTCACGTTTTTCCGTTGTGCGGTCCTTCTTGCATGGCAAGCACTTTACAGGACGAGCAGTGGACGCGATTTCTAACTGTAGGAGGACCTCCTCTTCGCTAAACTATGCGGCTAAGTGGAAGGTTTTCCGTCGTTGGTGTAGGGATCATTCTGTTGATATATTTGATCCCTCTATACCAGACATTGCTAACTTTCTAGTATACTTGTTTGACGAAATCAAACTGCAACCGGTTACTATAAAGGGTTATAGATCTATGTTATCTGATACCTATGCACATCATGATAGTTTACAAATTGGATCTAATGTCTCTTTATCGAAATTGGTTAGAAACTTTTCGATAAATAGACCCAGAACTCTTAGATTAATTCCTAAGTGGAATTTAGCTTGGGTTCTCCTTAAATTGAAGGAAAAGCCATTTGAACCTCTTGGGACAGTAGATTTCAAATTCTTATCTTATAAGACAGCTTTTCTCTTAGCTTTCTCTTCTGCCAGAAGAGTCAGTGAGCTTCATGCACTATCGGTGGATGATTCTCATTATCGTAGTGTTGGGAACACTATCACCTTCACTACTAACGTCGGTTTTTTAGCTAAGAATCAGGCTCCTAATAAATATCCGGAACCTATTGTTATTAAGGCTCTTCCGTCTTCAGACGGGCGTAGGCCTTTACTCTGTCCTGTTAGAGCACTACGTATCTATAAACAGAGATCTCAGTTCATCAGAAAGGGACGGAAACGTTTCTTTCTGTCTTTGATGCCTAATAGAAAGGACATTTCAGTCCATTCTATTGCTAGATGGATTCAGTTAACTATCCGTACTGCGTATGAAGATTTATCTTCTTCTCAGCAGTCTGTGCTTAAGATTTCTGCTCATGAAGTAAGAGCTCTTTCTACTTCCTGGGCTTATGCTAATAGTGTTGCTATTACAGATTTAATGAAGGCTGCTTATTGGTCTCAGCCATCCACATTTACTAATTTTTATCTCAGAAATATTGAGTCCATTTCTGGAGACCTGCATTGTTTAGGTCCGTTATCTGTTGCTCAGAATGTCGTCCACTAAACAGTTGCAACTATAGTTATGCAGGCTTTCTGTTCCGGCAGTGACTCCGTCCGGCTGCCCTCTTCGCTCTGGGCTATTTGACCCAGGGCAAGGGGAAGGGGGGGGGCGGGTGTTCCCTTAGGTCACCTGCTTTATAGTGAAAAGCAAGGGAATGCCTCCTCCAAGACAGTATTTCTGAGTCGCTTCCGGGATGGTTTTAAAGTGTAATATTAATGTTTAATTTCATTCATGTCTTATTTTTAAAGTGTAGCTCGGTGTGAAGCATTTGTATATGTCAAGTGTCAAACGGGCTTTAATATACAATACTCGGACACTTTTAAATGATTATAAAGAGTCTCAATTCTCTGGACTACTTTATTTATTGGCTTGTTTTAATAATAATTAGTATAAAGGTTATACTGGATATTAATAGAGAACATGAATGTTATTGTGCTCAATTATTAAGGGTAGTGTATCTTTCTAATTTAAATATTAAATAAGAAAGATACATGTAAAGCCTAATACTCCTTTTCTCCTTAAGGGGTTATCTCTTTATTTTATAATTGAGCTTATTGGATTTTCCTCTATGTCCTAGGCCCTCCAGCCTGTTTACTATTCAGCTAAGTCTGGGTCATTGGTACAGTATAAAAATGTTAAAAAATTTATAGTAATTTATATATTTTTTATACTTACCAATGACCCAGACGGGGATGGCCCTCCCTGAGTTGGGAACTCTTGCCTCCCCGCTGAGTACATAGCGCTGACCAGGCACTGCCAGTAAGAATGATATTTGGCGCCAATTTCGGGACGACTGCGTCACTGCGCATGCGCAGTAGAGTCGTATTATGGAGGTCCTTTAGGACATTATTTCTTTTTGTTTTGGATGCAAATTTTGGGGATTGGGGGGCAAAATTTGTGTTTGGCCCTGGTTTTTGTGGAGTTAGCACCAGCAGCTAAGTCTGGGTCATTGGTAAGTATAAAAAATATATAAATTACTATAAATTTTTTAACTTTCCAAACACCAAATCATTTACCATATCTTCAGTACTAATTTGGCCTGTTAATTGCTTGTAGTTTATAGAGTAAACCCCTGTTAATTCACCCTTTACCCAATGCAGACGATATCAAAATTTATTATTTTGAATATAATTTTTTCAAATTTTAAAAAAAATTTCAACAGAACCATATCATGTGATCCCCTCATTGGAACGAGCTTGTTCCAATGAGGGGTCACATGATATGGTTTTGTTGAAATTTTTTGAAAAATAATATTTTTTCAACTACTGAATTTGCATATTATGCAAAGGGATGCTGCTGATTTGTTGGGTAAAGGGTTAAATAAAAAATCTTGTAATATATCAAATAATTATTCAGACAGCCATGAAATTTTGTACAGTTATAGACTTATTTGGCCTCAAAACATCCAATATAGACATTTAATCTATGATTTCTTATTTTACAGAGCTCATGGAGCATTGTCAAACAAGATATAAAAGAATAAATGCCTAGCTTATCACCATAATACAAAACAATTACAGCCCACTTAATTGGGTATCTCTTAACTGAATAACCCTTTTAATTGAATATAATTTCCCAACATAAAACCATTTACCTCCAGTACAAATTTGACCTGTTAATTGAATATAGGTTATAGAGTAAACTCCTGGTAATTGAATAAAAATCTTGACACTCCCCAGTTTTCCTTTGTGTATAGACCTATTTGGTCTCAATACATCCAATACAGGCATTTAATCTATTATATCCTGTTTAGGGAGTGCGATGGCTCAGTAGGTAGAGGTGCAGGCTGCAAGCCGAGAGGTCCTCGGTTCGAATCCCACCTGCGGCAACTGCGTTGTGTCCTTGGTCAAGACACTTCATCTCCATTGCCCGCGTGGGGGCACGATGACGCCATGTACTAAGGCGTACTGCACGTCGATGGTGCGCATGTCTTCAACCAATCTAACCCTGCCTGTGCTGCAGTGCGGAGTTACGATGTTGGGGAGCTGGCAGCTGCTCGTCGTTGCTCGGTGGTTCTCTCCGGGTACTCCGGCTTCCTCCACCCGTAAAACTGCCACGGTCATGATTAGCCATTGTGCATAAATATGTGACCTTAAACATCAATAAATAAATAAATATCCTGTTTGACAGAGCTCATGGAGCTCTGTCAAACAAGATAGAATAAATGCCGTGTTTATCTCTAGAATATAGGAAAGTGATTCAATCCCTGTTAATTGAATACTCCTGTTAATTGAATAATTTCCATTGGCAAAGTGGCTATTCAATTAACAGGGTTACTGTATCATATTCTTGTTAATTGAATTCTTCTGATAATTGGATTTCTTCTGGTCGTGGCCATTCAATTAACAGGATTCCAATGTGCTTGTATTATTATGCAAAACTAGCTAATCAGATAAAAAAAAACTTTTGAAAGCTTATCAGACAGTCGTAAAAAATCAAAAATCTGTTTCTCAGGCCCTTCTGCATGGTCCTTTTGGCTGCCGCATACTCTCTCTTTTTGTAAACAAATGCAAACGTAACAAAATGTAAATTAAATGGTTTATGTCTGATATTTTACCCAAGTTAATAAAAATGATAAATTTGTTTATTGAGTGCAACAGGGCTTTGCAATGATTTAGAACTGCAAAACCTTCTTACACTCAAGGGATGAAATACACCACCACCCATACTATTCTGTGGATTATGAGGGCTAAAACATGAAACAAACCAAGAACATGAACTTTTCATGGCAAAGAAATAATTACAAAAATAAAATATAAAAATGCTCATCCACATGTAATTTTTACAAAAAAATGGTCTGAGAAACAGAACATTTATTTTGTGGGGGCTATATTATATATATTTTTACACCTTCGCCTATTGCCTCCTCAGCAGGTTAACCCCCTGCACACTGATGTCGAAATATCTAAAGTTCAGGGTGCAAATATTTCCCATAATGCAACTAGAAATTTAACCAATTCAATCTTGTTTGACAGAGCTCAATGAGCTCTGTCAAACAAGATTGAATTGGTCAAATTCCCAGTTGCATTATGGGAAAAATGGCCAATTCAAATCTGGATAATTTGACATTAGTGTGCAGGGGGTTAAGTATAGTAGGTTAGAAAGAAATTAAATTTGATCCCAAACAGAACCCTGATACGATAAAAACGTTATTGCCACACCAAAAAGGCATAGAAAAATGGTACCTCCAGACAAACGGTACTGACGCATATATAATCACGGAAGCACAGCAATATGGTATTGCCTCACCAAAGTGTATATAAAGGGGCTGAGATGGTGAAATATATCACCTCTGATGAGTTCAAATTCGAATGAAACTGGTCAGGCACTTAACTCAATAAAATTCCTTCTTACGGGTATAGTAACTCTCCTGCTCAATTTTGAGAATTTATACAGCATATATAATATCATTTGATGGGAGATGAGCTATGGTTTTTAGCTGCGACTAGCAGCTCTATAAGTGGCAATGTCAGTCTGTCTGTCGGTCTGTCTGTGAGCAACGAGTTTCTGTGACCAACGAGTTTCAAAACTCAATAACTTTTGAAATACTTGATGGAATGACTTTATATTTGGCATGTAAGTGTATCTTATTGATGTCTAGCCACTGTTCAATGCATGTGTTGTTCCAAATATTTTTCTTGGAGTTATGGCTCTTGATGAACTTAGAATTTTTTGAGATTGCACCACCAGTCACAGCTACGGCGTCGATGTCGCGATTTTTAAGAAAAAAGTGGAAATATAACAAATTTCGAATGGAAATTTTTGTTTATAACAATGGGATGATTTGTCTGGTTTCATAATCAAAGAGTTGCTTATGCAAGCCCAAATTGTATTTCTTCTTTCTTTTTCACAGACTACTGGTAGTTTATCTGTTACCTTGTGGGATGGACATTTTGATTACGCTGACATTCCAGATCTACCGGTGAGATTTATTGTTGACTATATCAGTATCAAAATACAATATTATACAGTGGAGCCCATTTAACTGGTTGAGTGCTGAAGCCACTACAATGGCTTTATTTATTTATTTATTTATTTATTTATTTATTTATTTATTTATTTTTGAGGTTTAACCCTTTACCCAACGCAGACAATATCAAAATTTATTATTTTAAATATGTTTTTTAATTTTTCAAAAAATTTCAACAAAACCATATCATGTGACCCCTCGTTGGAACGAGCTCAATGAGCTCGTTCCAACAAGCGGTCACAAGATATGGTTTTGTTGAAATTTTTTGAAAAATAATATTTTTTCAACTGCTGAATTTGCATATTACGCGGGCGGATGCGGCCGATTTGTTGGGTAAAGGGTTAACAACACTTTCGACAGCCAAGGTCACCTTGTGTTGCAAGGTTCTATTGAAAAGTGCTGGAAGCCACTTTAGTACCTTTCCACCATATGCATTAGCTTTATTTTTGTTCAGCAGTAGAAGAAATTTTTTTTTTTAGATAAATTTGTTTGGTTGGAATTTATTGGAGAGTGCCTATAATAGAATAAATGCTTAGTTTACCTCTAGAAATACAGGAAAGTGACCAAAATCTCGGTTAACTGAATGCTTCTGTTAAATGAATAATTAAGCCGAGAGGTCCTCGGTTCGAATCCCGGCTGCGGCAACCGCGTTGTGTCCTTGGGCAAGACACTTCATCCCCATTGCCCGCGTGGGGGCACGATGACGCCGTGTACTAAGGCGTACTGCACGTCGATGGTACGCATGTCTTCAACCAATCTAACCCTGCCTGTGCTGCAGTGTGGAGTTACGATGTTGGGGAGCTGGCAGCTGCTCGTCGTTGCTCGGTGGTTCTCTCCGGGTACTCCGGCTTCCTCCACCCGTAAAACTGTCACGGTCATGATTAGCCATTGTGCATAAATATATGACCTTAAACATCAATAAATCAATAAATCAATGAATAATTTCACTACAATGTGACTATTCAATTAACCCTTTACCCAACGAGGGGTCATAACCTATGTTTTTGAGACAAAAAATGAAAAAAATTAGTTAGTTATTCAAGAATTTTTTTTGCAAGTGTCGTCTGCTTTTCATGTTAGGTAAAGGGTTAAGAGGTTTCTCCCATACCTACATTACTTTCGTTATTGATAAAAAACCTGAGTTCTACATGTTTGGTACCTGTGTTTTTACATACAATAAATGTATTTTGAGTACATTCACTTTTATGTCAGGTCAGGTCATGCCATGTTTCCCCAACCCCCCCACCCCCTGAGCTTGTTCCAATGAGGGGGTCACATGATATTGTTTTGTAGAAACTTTTGGGAAAATCTGATAAACTATTATTTAAAATAATAAATTTTGATATCGTCTCGTTGGGTGAAGGTGTTTCGAACTGCATCATCAAGGCATGCTGATTTATTCCGACTGTGATGCATCAAGTCTTGATGTGGAATTTCTAATTCAGATATCTGAACAGTTTTCGATATTCCGGTGTACCGCAGTATTTTTTTGTATACCGATACCGGTATTCAGTTTTGAATATCGTGCAGCCCTAGCTCATGCCTGATATTCAGAAAGAGTATTGAAAAGTTCTGTATATGCCAAAGGTATATGCTATGAAAACAAGCATTAGCTCATGTCAGTTATAGGCTAACATATTGAAGCGAGATAAAACAGCTGACATTCCAGTGGTATTACAGATGTCACATGCGGTGTGGTGGGAGAAAAATCTTTCTTGATTGGTGTGTGGAGGGATGGGTGGCTGTGTCAATTGAAGTGAGACGTTATATCATGTTTGTTAAAGTGCAGCCAATGATGATCCTGTTCGGCGATCATTAAATGTAGATGGACATGTGGGGGTGGGTAAATGTCTCCCTCAGATATCTCACACAGTCACACATATCTCAATATGCAGGTGGTGGGAGAAAATGCAAGGATATTTGAAACAATTTTGGATGAAAGATTAACCCTTTACCCAACATAAGGGTCAAAACCAGCCAGCGCTATTCTCAAAAATCACCATCCAATTTTCATTATTTTTAAATTTTTTGTCTCATAGGTTATGACCCCTCATTGGAACGAGCACGTCGAGGTCATTCCAATGAGGTGGTCATAACCTTTATTTTTGAGACAAAAAATTAAAAAAATTAGTTATTCAAGAATTATTTTTGCAAGTGTTGTGTGCTTTTCATGTTAGGTAAAGGGCTTAAAAGACTGTTTTAATCTGAAACTAAAATTAATTATATTTCAGCATTATGACTATCTTTTACGAGAAACTGGCAATATGGATGCAGTCAGAAAAGCCGGACAGCAGAAAGGAGGAAAAAGGATAAGTGATTTTATAGTGGCAAGTTTGGAACCTGCATATAAGAAACAAGGAACCAATAGTCAGGTTTATAGCACAGAAAAGAAATTCTTTGAAGAAACAATTTTGTACCAGTATCCCAGTCTTATGGTATGTATAAATATTTATACCATGATTACCTATTCTACTATATATGAAAATCCTATGACATAAATTTTAGCTTTACACACCAACCATGGTGAATACGTCGGCAAAGGGATTTCAGTAGTTAAATTTTACACCTACAGTAGAACTACCATATTTACTCTATGTATTGGGACACTCTATGATTTGGGACAGACATTTTTTCAAGAAAACTATATTTTTTTTATACTCCAAAGTTTGGGACATTCAGGAGATTTGTTTCCAGTTGGCCCGTCGCTAGTAGCAGACGACAATCATAAAAACAATTCTTGAGTAACTAAAAATTTTCATTTTTTGCTTCCAAAACATAGCTTATGATCCCTCATTGGAACGAGCGCAATACGCTTGTTCCAATGAGGGATCATAAGCTATGTTTTGGAAGCAAAAAATGAAAATATAAAAAAAAATTGGACTGTGATTTTCGTATATAGTGATGGAAAACGAATCACACACAACTTTATTCAGCATCAAATCAAGACCAGGCTCTGTTCTTTCCCCATTTTCTAAGAATTGGGACACCTGTGAAAATAATTATTTTTAGCTGTCCCAACACATAGAGTAAATACGGTACATCCAAGTTGACCTTTGGTGACGTTGACCTGAATGCAAACTTGTCTAAATTTATCACACGTCGCCTCATGAAGATTGAAATGAAAGTAGCAATTATTTATTACGTTTTTAAATGGGTTTACCTCATAAGATGCCAAAAATTAACAAACATGCATTGTCTCATGTTAATAAAGCATCCGTAACTCGAAATAGTATGTTATTAAATTATTAAAATTCAAAAGGCACTGTTTTTTTTTCCATTTAGTTTCGGCGATAAAATCGACAGTGGAAGTACCACCCACTGATGCTCATGTAAACAAAAACAAATTCGCACATATGTACGGCTGCTACTCAGTAAAATCGAGAAAAACTAATAACGACTCGTAATAATCTGATGATCATTGTATAAATAAAATATACCCAAAGTAGCTTGGTATACCAAATGTTCAACACTCGTGGTGAAGTGGTGTTAACCGTGTGCCAAAGGCTTGCGGTTAACACCACTTCACCACTCATGGTGAACATTTGGTACACCAAGCTACTATTGCTATATGGCTCTATTCTATATTTAGCCCTTCCTAACAAAACAACCTCATCTGCATCCATGATTTATAAATTGAGCAGTTGAAAAAAAGTTATTTAAAAAAAAATGTCAATAAAACCATATCATGTGACCCGTCATTGGAATGAGCTCAAAAAGATCATTCCAATGAGGGGTTATATGAGGTGATTTTGTTGAAATCATTTTGAGATCATGTACATTAAGTAAAGGGTTAAACTTTCTTGACCGAGCAATAAAATATGTGACAGTGGGTCAAACTTAAACGTTTACCTTAATTAATGGCAAAATCTGGCCAGAGCAATTCACAAAAATTTTCTTTTAAAATTTTATAATTTTTTTGCCTCCAAAACATAGTTTGTTCCAATTAGGGTGTTATTAGCTATGTTTTGTGGCTATAGAATTTTTTGCAAATGCGTCTTCTAGTCAAGTTAGGTGTGGTGTTAATAAGATATTTCTTAAGAATTAATACAATTTGTATTAATGGAAGTTTAAGCTGAAACAAGAATATCTTTCACTAATTAAACTAATCTCATATGGTTTCCATGTATACCAACCTAAGTACAAGTAGCTGAATTGATTGATACCATGTATAGCCTCATAAGCTATTTCTATATGTTTAACTAAGTTTTGAACAGATATTTTAATGTTGATACTGGGCTTTCCTTGGTTGTTGAATTTTACCATTTGTTGCCTCCAAGCAGACTCAGTTTTGCAGGCAGAATGGTAGATTTTTGCAGACCAGAATAATCCTTCCATTGTCATGTATTACTGGTGACATTCCAGAGTTGTGACATGGGTATTCCAGCTAAACGTTCCAGGAAAACTACAAGGAGGTATGACCAAATATGGAAATGGGAATTGCAAAACTTGCTTGTATATACCGAGTCCCAGCTAGACCAAATCAGTCTCACTCGTTTCTTTGAAATGCACATACATTCTGTTCAGTCTGTTAAGTAACCAGCCATGCCAATTCCCCTTCTTCATTTCTTTCTGCCTTGTCCGCATTTTCTGTTTCTCTTACTTATTTTATGTTTTTGTTTTTGATATGCCTCACTGTGGCTCACTTTGCTGCATGATCTGGCTGGCGGTTTGCGATGCTGAAAATACTTTGTGTTCTCAGCATCGTCTCCCCAATTCATTTCAGTCACCTAGGCTGCAATACTAATCTTCACCCATGGTGGACTTTGCAACTAGGTACTAGTTCAATAACATGTCTTTGTGACACTACAGTATTCATACATTGGTCACACCTGATGATACCACCACATCGTGGTGCTCTCCTAATTTTACGCAGCATTGTGAAGCAGACCAATGCAAACTTACAAAAATAAAAATTAAATGCTGGTTTATGTCTGGTATTTTACCCAAGTGATTAAATTGATAAATTTGTCCCTTGAGTGCAACAAGACTTTGCAATGCTTTAATATTGCGAAGCTTTCTTGCACTGAAGGGATGAAATACACCACCACCCATGTTGTTATGTAGATTATGAGGCCTAAAACATAAAACAAACCAAGAAAATGAACTTTTTTACAGATTTTGGACTTTATTAATACAATGTTTGACATTTTTGTAAGTTTGAACTTAGAACATTTCTGGCTTGTTTTGCTATACATGTACATGAGTGGAGGCTATCACCAGTATGCTGTGGCTTTCGTTTTTCATATATTTGTTACATGTATCAATATAAGATGACATTAACCCTTGACCAGACATTTTTTACAGATTTTGGACTTTATTAATGCAATGTTTGACTTTTTTGTAAGTTTGAACTTATTTTATATGTATAAATTTCTGACCTGTTGGGCTATACATGTATATGAGTGGAGGCTGCCACCGGTATGCTGTGGCTGTTTCTCCAGGTAAGTTCAGGAAAATTTAGGTTGAGAAATACAAGCATCCTGTTGAATGATTTCATGGTGATGAACTATGGACTATGGAGGTTATTCACCCTGGTAAAAATATACATTAACCCATTAACATGAAAAGCAGACAACACCTGCAAAAAAAAGTTTTGAATAACTAATTTTTTTCATTTTTTGTCTCAATAGCATAGGTTATGACTCCTCATTGGAACGAGCTCGATGAGCTCGTTCCAACGAGGGGTCATAACCTATGTTTTTGAGATAAAAAATGAAAAAAATAATTAAAATTAACAATTTTTTAGAATATCGCTGGCCGTTTTTTTTTTAGTTACGTTGGGTAAAGGGTTAACGGAATAAAAAAGATTTGTATATTTTGAAAGTTATATGGGATACAAACTACTTTGAGTGAGTGTGAACCTGATGTGCTTGATTTATAATAAGCCTAGATTTATTGTATTATTGTTATATTATTGTTACATTATTGAATGTTTTAATGTTCTGTTATGAATGTATTCAGTATTTTTTTTTATTCTTTCAGGATGCTGTGTTGAAAGCAAATGACTTTAAATGAAACAGTAGCATTTATATAAAGAAAAAACAGAAAACACAAATTCGATATAAAGGAGGTTCTTGTTCTCAGTTTAACCCTTCACTCAATGAACAGGATATAAAAGTCTATTACAGTGGAACCCTTTTAATTGAATAGCCACTTTGCCAGTGAAAATTATTCAGTTAACAGGAGTATTCATTTAACAGGATTGTGTCACTTTCCTGTATTCTAGAGATAAACTTACCATTTATTCTATCATATCTTGTTTGACAGAGCTCCATGAGCTCTGTCAAACAAGATATAATAGATTAAAATGCCTGTATTGTATATACTGAGGCCAAATAGGTCTATAAACAAGGAAAACTGGTCAGAGTCTGGGTAATTTCTCAACAGTTCACAAGATTTTTTATTCAATTAACAGGAGTTTATGCTATAACCTATATTCAATTAACAGGTCACATTTGTACTGGAGGAATGGTAAATGGTTTTGTGTTGGGAGTTATATTCAATTAACAGGATTATTCGGTTAAGAGATATACAATTAAGTGGGCTCCACTGTATTTATTACTATTGTTTTTTTTCAAATTTAAAGAAAAGTTTAAACAAAACCATATCATGTGGCCCCTCATTTGAGTGAATGCGATGAGCTCATTCCAATGAGGGATCACAGGTTATAGTTTTGTTGAAATTTTTTGAAAAAAAATTTGTTTTTTCAACTGATTAATTTGTAAATTACTTGGGCAGATGAGGCCGATTCATTAAGTCATGGTTAATTAATTTTCAATTCAACGTTATTCCAGGTTATTAGAACAAAATGCAGAATGAGGTTATTATTAATTATTAATTATATCCTCATGTATATATATGGCATAATAGCGCGCGCAAAAGCAGCCCGAAGGGCTGCTTTGAAGCAAGCCTAATAGACAACATGTACGTGAAATTGGAAAAAACAAGGAATGCTATGCCATCCAATCTAAACCGGAAGTAAAAACATGGGGAACCCCAGCTCTCGTTTTCAGAAGCGAACAAATCGAATGACGCCCCCTGAAAAGCGAACGGTATAATGCGAGATTTCTCCTTAGATCATTCCATGCAGACTGTGAATAATTTATTGAACATGCTTTTCAAAATTAAAGTTTTTCCAAACAAACTCACCTGTCCTTTGTTTTGCTGACTAAATGACAGAAATTGTCGAAAAGCTAAATGTTCCCATATATGCACATTGGATTTCATCGTCTGCTGGCTGGCTGTTGGGATCCCGCTGTTGTTCGATTCTGCGGAGTATTCTGTCACGTGATTTATCTGTTTTGCATTTGCAAGTGCAAAACGCTGTTCATTTCAAACCAGCACTGCGTGTTATTGGAACAAAGTTACCAAATGAAAAGCATCAACAACACGTCCATTTGTTGTAACTTAAAAGTACGCACAGGTCGGATTGTGGCAAAGGTCGTTTTCATTCAGTTATTACGAATCTGAGATGTCGAAGTGACATACTGTCTGACAAACGTCCACGAATTACCATTTCCAAAACAGAAGTTCCGTTCCACAATGTATGCACCCCAGCAAAACAAAAACAATAATTTGAAAAACACTGTGAGTTGCGCGCGCTTCTTGGTTTTACCAAAGTTCATATTATATCCCTTAGATTAAACATATTTTATTTGCCATTTGACAATGCAAATCAGGATATCCCTTTCCACAAGATGCATATTTTATCATTTTGTACTTACACACTGCTTCCTTGCATGTGTAGGTTGTTTCAGTATAACTTTCAATGGCTAGGGTTATACACAGAACAGCCTATAACAAAATGTACCATTAGTCAACATTTTACCCTTAATGACACCAGAAAATGAGGCAATAATCTGGCATTTCAAAGGGTGAGGAAGAAATATGAAATGGTGCATTGTCCTGGCCATATAAAGGAGGTGACCCATTTGCGGAGCCAGTAATAAAGAAAATGCATTATTATTTCCGGCAAAAAACAAAATCAGGCAAATAATGCTAAACCAAAAATTAATTAACCATGGACTTAACTAAAGGGTTAAAAGAATGTCATAATCAAATTTGCAGGATTTCAGAGGTTACTTTGCATGTACATGTAAAAAATTAAATTTTTTTCAGGATTTTTAGGAGATGACTGTTCTGTGATTCTGAATAATAGGAGGGCAATATTTAATTCAGTCTGTGTGCCAGGCATTGTTTTTGTTTATTATTGACAGAATGTGTTTGTGATACATACAGATTATTATGATAATGTGCATGTCCTGTGATTTGTATCAGATTCAAGGTGGTGTCCAGAATGGGATCTCAACGAGCCGGCTTTGCCAGCGAGTTGTGATCCCATTCTGGACACCACCGAGAATCTGACACAAATCACAGGACATGCACATTATCATGATAATTCATTTATCTAACAATTCTGTCACATACACAGATTAAATCTTAAATTATTAATACAGTTTTGGGACATAATGTTGAGTGAGAAAAAGTTAAAAAAACCCCCATATTTTATGGAACAATATTGTTGTGCACTTTAACAAACAATGAGTAATGCGATCACCGCAAATTTTCAAAGTTGCATTGTAAAATTATTCACTCTCAATGTCACTTCCTATAATGATAAGCTTGAATCTACAAGCGTGTAATATTTTATTGTGCAGTTTCTATTTATTGTGTGTGTGTGTGGGGGGGGGGGGGGCATTGGCTAATAATAGTTCTGTCGCTAATTGTAAGGAATTCTGTTTTATTTTGTAAGCGATCAGCTGAGTCGATCAATGAAACGCACATAGAATGTATTCATGCACCTGTTATGATAGCACGTTATGTTCCCAGAAACAAGTCATCTATATAATATGGAATCAGAATGAGTCATCTATATGATACGGAATCGGAACACATTATGTGATACGTATGGTTTCTCGTGGTTTTCAAGCCAAAATGTATATGATTGTTAGATGAACACAGAGTATACTGTTACTCAGATATATTCCTCTTTGTCAGAGAAATGTTGTTGTAGGCAATGAAAGTGTGTTGTCACTCTTTTTATTATTATAATAACTGCTTCCACTGCATTTTCAAGTAGACTGAGTGTATTTTGTGTTGATACCAATAATTAATATATGCTAGCCAGTGAATTTTTGCAAATTAAAAGATATTTCTCGATATCCATTGACTTGATGGATAGCGAGAAATATCCCTCAGTAGCTTCCTAAATGACATCGTGCTTCGGTGCATCACTTTGCCTTCGATACTTTTACAAGCGATTCAGTGCCAGCTTTACTAGCAGTACCAGAAGTTCATGCAATTCCAAGCCGTTCTGGTGATTCTATGACTGAAAAATTAGATGTATTATAATAATAAAATAATAAAGTAAAATAATTAGATGGATAGAAAGTGACTCCGAAAGAGATATTGAGCTTTGCAGGCCTGAAAATAAGCAATCTGACATTTGCAGAATGAGGTCCCCAGAGGGTGAATGTGATGATGCTATTCCATACAGTGGACCAATTTATCCTCTGGGTACCTCTTTCTGTTTAGTTTTGAGACCCTGATTCAGATTGAGGTTCACAGAGGGTAAATTTAGTGATGCTACCCTGCTGTGTAGGGTAGCATCACTAAATTCACCCTCTGGGGACCTAATTTCACAGATGACAGTCTGCTTATTTTCTGGCATGGAGCCTTGAACTGGGCAACTCATCCAAAAAACGTTGTTGATCGATTTGCCCAGGAAGGCTTTTTTGGGATGAGTCGGCGCACTCAATTCCAAATTCCTTGTAAATTGACATTTAAAATGTTCTAAAAATTAACATTGATGAAAAATATGAGAATATTCTCATTGTAGTATTATAATTATTTAATTTCATCTGTGAGTTGAACAATTATTTGGTTAAATTATCGTGGGAAAGTGGGACTATATTTTATGTTTGAGTGATTTGGCTATTATAGGCCTGAAACAACGATCAACTGATCTTTGTTATTGTTTTGAAACATACGTGTTTGCAGTTGAATTGCACATTAAAATATCACGTAGCATATAATAATAAGAAAATATACACTATTTTAGTGAATATTGGGAATTATCTCATTCATGTGGACCTGAAAATATTATTTAAAACTTTCAGGTCCACACTCATGAGATAATTCCCTATATTCACTAAAATAGCATAAGCTAACCTCTATTTATTTACTAGATATGACTTTCTTTCCCAGAATTGCCCATTATCGAGCTCGGCAGATATGACTTCAAACTCAGTTGATATGATGCCCACCTCAGCCAATATGAAACTATGCTCAAGTTGACCTCCTTGATGCATTACGTGGTACAACTAATTTATTTAGATATAAATTGGCACAGTTATTCATTGAACACAATCAGGAAAATTGGCATTACCAGACATAATTTATTTATTTATTTATTTATTTATTTATTTATTTATTTATTTATTTATTAAGGTTTAACGACACATTAACAGCCAAGTTCATATCGTGTCGGTGACAGTTTTATGGGTGGAGGAAGGCGGAGTACCCAGAGAGAACCACCGAGCAACGACGAGCAGCTGTCAGCTCCCCAACATCGTAACTCTGCACTGCATTACAGGCAGGGTTAGATTGGTTGAAGACATGCGGACCATCGACAGACAGAATGATTTAGTATATGGCATCAATGTGCCCCATGTGGACAGTCTAGTTAAGTGCCTTGCCCAAGGACACAACACGGGAGTCCGAATCGATCGCTCAGACGGTCACCCATCCAAGGACTAACCGGGCTCGATGTTGCTGATGAGAACCAGTTACCGCAAAGCCACCGTGCCCCAACCAGACATAATAGAGTGGTTTGAACTTTTTGTATGATGAATTAATGATGGCAATAAGTAAAGAGGAGGTCGATGAAAGGAGGAAATAAGAAAGTTGTACAGAAAATGCAGCACAAACTAAGGGTCATAAGCGGGGATTCATCGAAGTGGGAGAAGCGATAGTTCAGCTATCTGAACATCACATCTATCTGAATGCTGCTTTGACATTAGGATAGTTGAACTAGGAAAAGAGGAAACTTTTAATTTGGTTAAAATAACAATAACGCTGTCAGAAAACTGTAATTATTCATTTTGGTTTAATTAATGATGAGGTAATAACTTGGTAAGTTTCATACCAACTGAGATATCAACCTTCAATAACTTCAGTCTTAATCCTTTACCTAACATGAAAAGCAGATGACACTTGTAAAAAAAATTCTTGAATAACTTTTTTTTTTTCATTTTTTGTCTCAAAAACATAGGTTATGACCCCTCATTGGAATGAGCTTGACAAGCTCGTTCCAACAAGGGGTCATAAACTATGTTTTTGAGACAAAAAATGAAAAAATAATGAAAATTAATTGTTGAGTTTTTAGAATAGCACTGGCCATTTTTTGGCTGTTATGTTGGGTAAGGGATTAAGAGAATATGAAGTTATCTCGGCTGATATGAAACTAACCAAGTAATAACCTCTATTTATTTCATGAGAGGGTATAAGAATACTATTATCTGCGAGTAATGTGGGGGTGGGGTGGGGAAATCCCACTGAGGGGAAAGACATTTGACCAAGACACAAGGCATGCTGAGTGTCTGAGGTCACATATCTTTCCCAGAGGGTGAGATTTTCGCATCTTATCTCACATGACTTGAGGATGATTTTTTTACAACCACACTTCACTTGATGTTATCAAGAGCAAAACACAGTTCATGCAATGAAAATTTACTATTCTACTGCTAAATCATAGACAAAGATGAATTGTTTATTCAGAAAAAGCACCAAAGGTATATACTTCGGATATGAGCAGTAGCTTACAACACCGAAGGGTTAAAATATTTAATTTATTTTTTAACCCATCGGTGTTAACATATTAATTCCCCCATGGGCACCCCATGAAGTGAAACTGCTTGTTTACTGTGCTAAACATGCCCTGTTGGGATCGCAGTGGCTCAGTGGTAGACTGTTGGACTTCTATGCTAGAGGTCCCAAGTTCAATCCCCGTCCGGGACGACCCGCGTTGTGTCCTTGGGCAAGGCACTTTATCCCGGTTGCCTACATAGGGGCACGATGACGCCGTGTGCTAAGGCATACTGCACGTCGATGGTGTACATGTCTTCAACCACTGTAACCCTGCTTGAGCGGAGCTTGAAGAGAGTTAGAATGTTGAGGAGCTGACAGTTGCTCGTCGATGCTCGGTGGTTCTCTCCAGGTACTCCGGGTTCCTCCACCCGTAAAACTGTCATGATCACGATTAGCCATTGTGCATAAGTATGAGACCTTAGACACAAATAAATAAGTAAATAACATGCTCTGTTTTACTACTAAAATAGGCCCCTGTCACCAATGTTTAGGGTGGAAGTCCTCCAAAATGGGCAACACAAGTATGAACGATAGACTTAACTTGACTTTATCTCCATGTTGTTGTCACGATTAGCCATTGTGCAGAAGTATGTGACCTTGAACACCAGTAAAAAAATAAATAATAACATTGAATCAAGTTGAAACAGCTGACATTTCAGTGATGTCACTTTTGATAACATCATACGGCATATAGTTTGAGAAAAATCACACTTGTGTGGTATGGGGGTGGAATGGATAGCTGTGTCAATTGAAGCAAAGCGCGATGCCATGTTTGTGTTACAAAATGCACACAATGATGAAATTGTCTGGTGATCATTAAATATTGAAATAATGAATTGATAGATGAGGTAAGATAGATCTCTCACACCCAGTCATCTCACCCGCGACAGGCAGGTGGTGGGGGAATATTATGATCCCGGTGAGTCTGGAGGTGGGATGGGGAAATCTCACCCGAGGGGCAAGATATTTGAACCAGACCCGAGGCTTGCTGAGATTTCCCCATTCAGACTCATTGAGGACGATTTTTCTCCCCACACACGAGGATTACATCATTATTGATAATTGGCGGTCACATGCTGATATACCCAATTTATCAAGTCGTAGTCCTTTCGAAAAACGAATGATTTGTAACACTGTCCGTTAAGGGGTTAATGAATCTGAAATAGTTCCGACGACCTAATAAAACATGCAAATGAGTATGTCACATGGGGTGATAGAAATATCCCACCCTGCTGTCTCACCCAGGACACTCATATGTTTCACATATAGTAGGGGGAGAAATATGTATTTCCTACATGTCTTAAAATCTGACCCGATTCACGAGAATCAGTCTTGATTCTCATGAACTCCTGCCACAAGAATCAATTTTCTGTTTTTAAATAATTGAGAATATGAGAATACTCTTAAATCCTGATGAGTGTAACAAGCGCATTCTTCATAGTTAAAATCAAACCTGAGATTTATATATTGCCTAGAGTTTAAACCCTTAAGGACTTAGTCCCACTTTTGGTGAGATTCTTATGTGCACGTAGAACACTGTTCCGGTAATCGGTTCTCAACAGATCACCGAAGTTTAGCAATGTCGAACCCGGTTAGTCCTTCGATGGGTGACTGTCTGAGCGATCGATTTGGACTCCCGTGTTGCGCCCTTGGGCAAGGCACTTAACCCCCGATTGTCCACATGGGGGAAATATGACGCTGTGTACTAAGGCATACTGCATGTCAATGGTGCACATGTCTTCAACCAATTTTACCCTGCCTGTGCTGCGGTGCCGAGTTACGATATTGGGGAGCTGGTAGCTGCTCATCGTTGCTCGGTGGTTCTCTCTGGGTACTCCGGCTTCCGCCTCCCGTAAAACTTTCACCGGCATGATATGACCTTGGCTGTTAAATGTGTCATTAAACCTTAATAAATAAATAAATTCTTTCTGTTGGTATTTATAGTACCATAGCAGTGGTTTCTAGTGCAGTCTTGGCTGCCTAAAAGGCAGCCAAGACTTCACTAGACTCCACTGCTAAGACACACACTTACCTTACTCTGAGAGAGCAGAAGAGAAGCAGAATTCTCCATTCCTTTAAGGGCAATTTCAAAATCTGTGACGAGAATCAAATGAGCATTTTGCGAGAATCAAAGTTGATTCTCGTTATTTTCTGTTCAGGAATCATTTGCGAGAATTGATTCTGATTCTTGTGTGAATTTTAAGCTCTGCAATAGTCGAAATACATAATTTCTTGTGGCAGAGCTGCTTGTTTAAATACATATTTGTCATACCCATGGTGAGATAATTGTTAGCATCCACACAAAAACACTAGATTCTCTTCTTATTATGCATGCTTCAGAAATATTATATTCAATAGAATCGGCAGTAAATTATTCAAAAAACAGTTCTGATCATTGTGTAACCATTACCTCTTAAATTCTCAGATTAATTTTATGATAATAACTACCATATATACATGTACACAGCTGCAGATGGTGTAACAGTGTTTCTACATCATTGTTGGCAATATAAAATAGGCAGTTTGTGGCTGTCTGGAGACTAAAGGATTAAAATTCCCCTTCTGTGTATTTTACTGACAGAACATTTTAAGTACCAAAGTATTTCCTTCTCAAAACAGCAGAGCCCACTTAATTGTATATATTTTAATTGGATAACCCTATTAATTGTATATAACTTCCAAACATTAAACCATTTACTATACCTTCAGTACAAATTTGACTTGTTAATTGCATTTATGTTATAGAGAAAACCCCTGTTAACTGAATACAAAATCTTGTAATCTGTTAAAGAATTACCCTGTCATCTAAATTTGCCACATTTCTGGAAATGTTTTGCCTCTACACATCCAATATGGACATTTAACCTATGATATCTATTTATTTATTTATTTATTGGTGTTTAAGGTCACATACTTATGCACAATGGCTAATCATGACCATGACAGTTGTACGGGTGGAGGAAGTCAGAGTACCCGGAGAGAACCACCGAGCAATGATGAGCAGCTGCCAGCTCCCCAACGTCGTAACTCCACACTGCAGCACAGGCGTCATCGTTCCCCCATGTGGACAATCGGGGTTAAGTGCCTTGCCCAAGGACACAACATGGGAGTCCGAATCGATTGCTCAGGCGGTCTCCCATTCGAGGACTAACTGGGCTCGACATTGCTTAACTTCGGTGATCTGACGAGAACCGCTTACCGCAACGCCACCATGCCCCCAATCTATGATATCCTGTTTGACATATCTAAATGAGCTCTGTCAAATAAGATATTACAATATGTTGCACACAATATCAGAGAGACAGATGGATATGGACGAACAGGTTCAAAGTGTGGGGTGGGGGTGGGGGGTATATAGTTTTATAATGTTTAAATTTTAAAAAAATTCTTTATTGTAAAACAATCTTGGCCCGTTTGTAAGTACTGTGGAACCTGTCAGTTGAGTAGCCATTTTGTCAGAGAAAAGTATTTAATTAAAAGAAAAATACAATTAACAGGAACTTGGACATTTTGTTACTGTCCAGTTATAAACTGAGCATTTATTCTATAACATCTTGTTTGACAGAGCTCATTGAGCTCTGTCGAACTAGATATAATAGATTACATGGCTAAAATGGATGTATTGAGGCCAAAAACATTCAATTTCTGTTGGAGGTATTCTGTGACAGATAACAAGATTTTAGGGATTCAGTTAACAGGGGTTCGCTCTATAACCTACAATCAATTAACCCTTTGAGACTTATTCTGACTTTCAAATGTTACTGGGAATTCAGTTTCTTCAACGTTTTTCAAAATGCGACGTCAAACGTTACATCGGAAGGTACCAATAATAAGATATTTTTCACATAAGTGATTATCTGGATGAGGGCTAGATTATTTTCGGTAGTGTGAATTTGTTATTCAAAACTTGTTTTATTACAAATTACTGGAGATTGCCCAGAGGCACTCTCCAATAATTTGTAATAAAACAAATTTATATAAACAAAATATTATTTGTGTTTTACTGAATATAAAATATAAGCAAGGAAAGTGTTGGCTTTTGCTCTGGTATCCTCATTTTTTGAAAACCCTGATAATGGCTTCTTGCACTTAAGTCTTAACCAGTTAAGAAGTCTTGACAGCAGGATTATATTAGTATTTTAAGCTGGGATAACATTTGGCTCAACAGTTGTCACTAAGCACTATTCGGGAGAAAATAGGAATTGAGGTTAAAACTTTAAAAAATCGAAAAATAATAACAAATGACCACAAAGTATCAACGCGCTGTTTGATTTCGTACGTCATAAGATGTACAAAAGTATCAAAGGGTTAAGAGGCCAAATTTGTACTGAAGATATGGCAAATAGTTTTGTGCTTGGAGAATACATTCAATTAACTGGGTCATTCAATTAAGAGATATTTAATGAAATGGTCTTTACTGTATTGAGTTGTACAACTTTGACAATTGCTTGATATATAATTTACAGGAGAGCGTATAACAAATATGATAATTAATAAGAATTAATAAGCCTACTTTCTTCTCAAGACCGGGTTTCATGAATTATTTTACAACATAAGGGGTAGCTTGGGTGTTCCTTTGCTCTTGATGATGAAATGCTGTATTGTAATATATTGTTGGAAAGAGCTCGTAGAATCCATACCCAACAATGAGACACTTAGCCCTTTACCCAACATAACGGCCAAAACCGGCCAGTGCTATTAACAAAAATCGCCAATTAATTTTCATTATTTTGTTCATTTTTTGTCTCAAAAACATAAGTTATGACTCTCATTGGGACGAGCTCATTCCAATGAGGGATCATAACCTATGTTTTTGAGACAAAAAATGAACAAAATTAATTATTCAAGAATTTTGTTTGGAAGTGTCATCTGCTTTTCAGGTTAGGTAATGGGTTAATTGTATATCACAATGGCAAAATGGTCTAATGGGAGATTTCTCTATGGGCTGCTGCCCTATGAAAAGAAAAAAATTTCAGCTGATGTTTCAATCTTAAATGTGATCCATTTGGTGCTAGGGACAACTCGGTGGAGCAATTTACCACTACTGGGCTTGGGGGGGGGGGGGGGGGGGGGGGGGCTAGCAACCTAATTATTTGATTGACAGTAACCCCAGTATCATTTGTGAGCCAGTGAACCGTGGAAAGTGGTCACTGTCAACCTAAAATTGCAAGTCAATATCAGTCTGATGGGCCCAGTGTGAGTGTGTTGGCATTAAGGTTGAGGGTGGGCTGGCCTTGGACTGGCTTGTGGTTGGAAGTGAGTCACACGGTAAAAAAAAATCCCTGGTTGGTACGATAGGGGAGATGTTACTATACATTCATCACAATAACGTATATGTTCCAATAAGACCCTACACATAGTCCAAAACTCACATTGTGAATTGAACAGTGCAACTTTTAATGATAACAAGTTCAGTAAATAAACCTCTTGTGTACCCCACAATGTCACTGGACAAATAATCAATAAATAATAAAGGTCAGTGCCACTCCACTCACTTCGAATTGCAAACTAAATTCTGATTTAAACAAAACTTCATTTGGGACATCGTCTGTTGCACATGTGAAAAATCTAGAAAAATCAAGAGGTTTGCAGGTCACTCCATTGTTAAACTAATTATGAGACCGGGCAACATCATTTCAGATATTTTGCATGGTGACATCAGACGGTAACATATGCTACTGGAGCTGTAAATATAGAAGAAACTATGCAGGCTCTCATTCAATCAGATGGGCGAGGATTTTATTCTTAAACATTATAAGTTATTGTGAGGAATTGATGGTAATGTGGGCGGAGGTTTGCAGCTCAGAGTTTATGTTCAACCGAGATGCTCTGCAAACCTCAGACCATGTTACCATCAATTCATCACAATAATGTACTTGTTCCAATGTGAAGTAGAGTTTAGTTAGCTACCGTATTTACTCTATGTATTGGGACAGCTAAAAATAATTATTTTCACAGGTGTCCCAATTCTTAGAAAATGGGGAAAGAACAGAGCCTGGTCTTGATTTGAAGCTGAATAAAGTTGTGTGTGATTCGTTTTCCATCACTATATATACGAAAATTGCCGTCCAATTTTTTTTTATATTTTCATTTTTTGCTTCCAAAACATAGCTTATGATCCCTCATTGGAATGAGCGCATTGAAAATTTTTAGTTACTCAAGAATTTTTTTTATGAGTGTCGTCTGCTACTAGCGACGGGCCAACTGGAAACAAATCTCCTGAATGTTCCAAACTTTGGAGCATAAAAAAAAAATATAGTTTTCTGGAAAAAATGTGTGTCCCAAATCATAGAGTGCCCCAGTACATAGAGTAAATACGGTAATCGTTTATACCAATGATTTATACCAATGATACCCACTTCAGCATACTTGCAACCCGGACATTCCGGGTCCTATTTTACCAATGAAGCAGGATATGTTTACTGCAGTAAACAGACACTGTTTCACTTCTTGAGGTTCCTGGGGGAGTACTCATGTTTGAAAGGTATAATAACTGTACATTTTAAAATGGTAAGTAGATGCTGTTCTAAACTTCTGAGGGATATATTTCACTTCAGGAGAGAAAAATAGAGGATATCTAGTGTTTTTGAGTGGATACCGAAAATTATCTCATGAGTGACTGAGACAAATGTTTATTTTTCGCTTGTGCGAGCAAAATTATCCATTTATCTTGGTCACGCGAGCAAAATTATCCATTTATCTTGGTCACAAGTGAGATAATTTTCGGTATCCACTCAAAAACACTCGATTTTCTTTTTATTATATGCCATTTATATGTATCTGATAATTTCACTCATTTCAACCTTGAATTGATACATGAAAATAAACAGCGCATCAAATCATTGATACTCAGAAGTGATTTGATCGATAAGACAGCATCTTGAAATCTGATTCAGCTGGTGGGTTTCTAGTCCAAACATGGCCTGAAAGTCCATAATTTTAGTTTTGGGTTTGGTATGTCCTTTGAAATGACGTACCAAACCAATAACTTATATTATGGACTTTCAGGACATGTTTGGCCTAGCGGGCTCATGCATCAATTCAAGGAGAGTATGTGTTGAATTATTGCTGGAAATGATCGGTATCCACTCAAAAACACTAGATTTTCTTTTCATTATATGTTTTAGAACAAATTGATCATTTCCAGTGATAATTTGACTCATATTCACCTTGAAGTGATTCTTTGAAAGCCGCCATTTTGATTGACACCATGAAAGTGAAAATTTCTATATCTTCACAGTGAGGGGATACGATTTCTATCTTTCCACAATTTCTTCGATAATCTATTGTTTAGCGTATAATAAAAATGTTTATCAATCAGAGGTCTTGGTTAAGAGTTTTCTTGGGATATTACAGACTGTACATTTTGGTTGCTTAATTTTTTTTTTAACCCTTTATCCAACATACACGATATCAAAATTTATTATTTTAAATATAATTTTTTTCAAATTTTTCAAAAATTTCAACAAAACCATATCATGTGACACCTCGTTGGAACAAGCTCGTTCCAATGAGGGGTCACATGATATGGTTTTGTTGAAATTTTTTGAAAAATATTTTTTCAACTGCTAAATTTGCATATTACGTGGGCAGATGCAACTGATTCGTTGGGTAAAGGGTTAATGGTATTATAAGAAATGATTTATTGTAATAAAATACATGTGTCTCAGTAATTTGAGGTTTCATATTTATTTATTGTTGATTAAACAAAATGAATAAACAGTTAAACAGCTTCATTGAATATTTTGTGTATTTTATCTTTATTTCTTATATATTCTCCCCCTCCCACTGTTTTGTTACAATTTATTTGATTTTATTAGTTATCCTTGTGTTTTCCAGGGTGTATGGAAATTTACACCGGTTTGGGAACTTATACACCCTGAGGCAAACAAGCATACACACTGTCAGAAAAAACTGACAGAAAATTTGTACTTTGTAAGTTTCTTAATAAAACCAGACAAATATGAGCCAGTTCCAATGACATCCACATCTGTAATATTTTATTACACATAAATATTAAATTTCCTGAATTTTTATTTTTGTTCTAACATAACTGAACAGAAGGTATGAATTAATACTTAAAAATGGGTACTTTTTTAGCCATATACCCTGCTATTGTGTATTCTTGTTTTTACACCATGATTAACCACGGTGTAAAAAAAAAGCTACTGTGGATTGCAAGTTACACTGTACCTCTTAGCCAATCAAAATGCAGTATTTTGTTGCATTTGGAAATAAGAACTTATATTTACTAGATTTTACCGATCACATGGGCATCACTCACTGATTCCTTTTCAAACTTATCTTTTCCCACTTTCATTAACTCCTTCCATGGGGTGCGGTAGCATTGCGATAACCGGTTCTCATAAGATCACTAAAGTTAAGCAACATTGAGCCTGGTTAGTCCTTGGATGGGTGACCATCTGAGTGATTGATTTGGACTCCCACATTGTGTCCTTGGGCAAGACACTTCACCCTGATTGACCACATGGGGGCACGATGATGCAGTGTACTAAGGCGTACTGCACGTCAGTGGTGTGCATGTCTTCAACCAATCTAACCCTTCCTGTGTTGCAGTGCGAAGTTTCGATGTTGGTGAGCTGGCAGCTGCTCGTCGTTGCTTGGTGGTTCTCTCCAGGTACTCCAGCTTCCTCCACCTGTAAAACTGTCACTGACACGATATGACCTTGGCTGTTAATGTGTTGTTAAACCCTAATAAATAAATAACTCCTTGCATGCTGCTGGTGGATATTTCTGCCAAGGACAGGATTTTTCTTATCACTGAAATAATTATAATATGGGCACATGTAATCAAATTTTCTCTCTATAAACTGAATGAATTTTTTCACCAATGATCTCTTGAGTTAAATTTAGGTGAATTTGTTATCAAATCTAGTCATGGTTGCTTCATACCAGCCATGACTAGATTTAACGAAAAATGTCTTAATTGCCTGTTGAGAGTTAACATTTTACAGGTGTTCATCTTAAAGGATTCCAGAAAGAAAATTTGGGATCAAATTGATGGTGTTACAAGAAGTATTTGTAAAAAATAATTTTTGGGTTTTCCAGACTTTGGGACCACAACATTCAATGGTTATCATGGTGTCATAGGAACCCTGTCAGTATTGGATGGGGGATTATTTGTGAGTTATGTTCCTCACAGTCATAGACATCAAATGTGACAATAATATTGTTTTTCTGTCACAATACCTTTTTTATACCATGATTACCTATTCTACTATAAATGAAAAGCCTATGACATAAATTTTAGCTTTACACACCAACCGTGATGAACACACCAGCAATGGGATTTCAATAGTAAAAATTTACACCTACGGTAGAATTACATCCCTGTTGACCTTTGGTGACATCGATCCGAATGCAAACTTGTCTAAATTTATCGCACGTCACCTCGCGAAGAGTGAAATGGAAGTGGCAATTATTTATTACGTTTTAAATGAGTTTACCTCATAAGATGCCAAAAATTAACAAACATGCATTGTCTCGTGTTAATAAAGCATGCATAACTCGAAATAGTATGTTATTATGTTATTGAAATGAAAAAGGCTCAGTTTCTTTTTTTCATTTTGTTTTGGAGATAAAATTGACAGCGGAAGTACCGCCCACCTATGCTCATGTAAACAAAAACAGATTCGCTTGTATGTACGTCTGGTGCTCAGTAAAATCGAGAAAAAACAATAGCGACTCTTAATAATCTGACGATCATGTTATAAATAAAATATACCCAAAGTAGCTTGGTGTACCAAATGTTCACCACTCGTGGTGAAGTTGATACACCAAGCTACTTTGGGTATATTCTATATGTGTTTCTCAGAATTTATGTGTGAACAAAGTGCATGCTAATCCATATTGGAGATGTCAGTTATTTTCACCGAGTGAATGTGTCATACCACCACATCTAGCTACTGGCCGTACTGGTTGTTTTGAAATTTTACACTTTCCACCTGGCCTCTTTTAGACTTTCCTGTATTTTCAATGCACCTGTATTCTATATCAAATGACACTTCTTATGCATGACTGGATTGGTTGAAAGAAAAGTTTACAGTAATCAACCAACCGTAGAGTCTAATGCAGAAACCTTCAACATTGCCAATGACATTAAATGGAAATCACTATCGGTGCCAATAATACTGACTGGAAAATACTAAAAAGATAACTAGACAAGTGATTCTGTAGAAATACAGGCTTTTCCTGGCGTACAAAAAACATTAAGCCCTTTGAAGGAATTATACAAAATTTCAGCCACATATCTCTGAACATGTAGGTGTGCATACCGATATTGTCCTGGTTGAAGGGTTAACACAACATTAAATGGAAAATCCATCCAACCCATGCATAAAATCACTTGATTCTAAAGGAGATAGCCCATCCAGCATCTTTGCAAATATGTTATTCCACTAAGATCACGGAGTAAAGTGATGTAACATATGTTAACACCCTGCACACTGATGTCAAAATATCTAAATTTCAGGCAGAAAAAATTACCCATAATGCAACTAGAAATTTAACCAATTCAATCTCGTTTGACAGAGCTCATTGAGCTCTGTCAAACGAGATTGAATTGGTTAAATTTCTAGATGCATTATGGGATAAAACAGCTTCCGGAAATTTTGGTCTTTTGACATCAGAGTGAAGGGGGTTAACCCATCATTTGTCACTTTTGAGATCTAGGATTTCAAAAATAAACATGTTTGGTGGCCATTTTGGACACATTGAGATTAAAATCAAAATTTCTTTTGCATTTATGATAATGATACATTACATTCTTATTATTCAGTCTATTACTTGTGTTCTGCTAATTCACAGTGCCGGGATTGTAGGCCAAAATGTCCGATTTTCAGGCCTATTTTTGATATTTTAGAAAATTTTGGCAGAAAAAATAATTTTGGTAAATTTTTGTTACTAGTTGGTTTTGGAAAAGTGTATTTATGACAAAATTCCAGCTCATTAGCCCATTCGGACCAGGTGATATTGGTCAATGAAAATTTGGGCATTTTTTCCCCTGTTTGGTGGCCATTTTTGGACACATTGTGGATAAAATCAAAATTTCTTTTGCATTTATGATAATGATACATTACATTCTTACTATTCAGTTCATTACTGGTGTTCTGCTGATTTACAATGCTGAGATTGTAGGCCAAAATGTCAGATTTTCAGGTCCATTTTTGATGTTTTGGGCAATTTTGGCAGAAAATATAATTTTGATAAACTTTTGTTTCCAGATAGTATTTATATTTAGTTATTGGTGTTTAAGGTCACATATTTCTGCACAATGGCTAATCATGACCACGACAGTTTTACGGGGTAGAGGAAGCCGGATTACCCAGAGAGAACCACTGAGCAACGGTGAGCAACTGTCAGCTCCCCATCAGACTAACTCCACACAAGCAGGGTTAGCATTGGTTTAAGACAGGTGCACCATTGACATGCAGTATGCCTTAGTACACAGCATCACTGTGCCCCCACATGGGCAATGGGGGTGAAGTGTCTTGCCCAAGGACACAATGCGGTTGCCCCAAGTGGGATTCGAACCAAGGACCTCTCAGCTTGCAGCCTGCATCTCTACCTACTGAGCCACCAGATATTAATGAAAAAAGAGTATTTGTGACACATCTTTGAAGATTTTCAGGTCATCCGCTCATTTGGGCCAGGATATATTGGCCAATGAAAAATTTATCATATTTTTTTTTTTGGGGGGGGGGGGGGGGTGGGGGTGTTCTGGCAGAAGAAACTTAACACCCAATGTGAAAAGCTTATTGTCAAGACAAAGTATAGCTGTTTGTGATCCTGTGAAGTTTTAATGAAATCTGTAAGAGTGTTCTCGAGAATTCTGCTCCTGCAAAGTGTTGGAAAAAGAAAGAAAGAAGGAAAACAAATTTTTGGTTTCCGTATAATAACAAATGTCTTTTTCTTTTAGGAAAAGCCAAAATTCATCCTCGTAAGTAATATTCCCAAGAAGCGTTTTCTAGGACTTTCATGGATGGGGAGTGGTGTATAAGCATTTTCAAGATCCTGGATAAGTGATTTTAAATTCTAGAGTATTTAAGTCTCGGGAACCCATGTCTTACAAGTTACAAAAAGGTTCAAGAATTGTTATCAGTATTGATCACAAGATGATTATTGTTTTGCTGGAAAATGTTAACTTAAAAAAATAAAAGAGTCCATGAAATCCATTCCAAGATGGCCACCAGACAGACATTTTAAGTTGGATGTTGCTTTGAAATATTCCCATGGGAAACCCAAACTCATACTCCTCATTTGAACAAACTTAAATCTGACCCACATAAGGATGCTGTATACCAAATATGTGAAGATTCAGACTAGTGGATCTGAAGAATATGATTGTTAAAGAATTTTCCTCATACAGTGGAATCTTGTTAATTGAATAGCCACTTTGCCAATGAAAATTATTCAATTAACAGGAATATTCAATTAACAGGGAATGTGTCACTTTTCTGTATTCTAGAGATAAACTTAGCATTTATTCTATTATATCTTGTTTGTCAAAGCTCTATGAGCTCTGTCAAACAAGATATAGTAGACTGAATGCCTGCATTGGATGTACTAAGGCCAAATAAGTCTATAAAAATCGTGACATTGACGCCGTAGCTGCGACTGGTGGTGCAATCTCACAAAATTCTGAGTTCATCAAGGGCCATAACTCCAAGAAAAATATTCGGAACAACACATGCATTGAACAGTGGCTAGACATCAATAAGATACACTTACATGCCAAATATAAAGTCATTCCATCAAGTATTTCAAAAGTTATTGAGTTTTGAAACTCGTTGGTCACAGACAGACCGACCGACATTCTAAGTTCATCAAGGGCCATAACTCCAAGAAAAATATTTGGAACAACACATGTATTGAACAGTGGCTAGACATCAATAAGATACACTAACATGCCAAATATAAAGTCATTCTATCAAGTATTTCAGAAGTTATTGAGTTTTGAAACTCGTTGGTCACAGACAAACTCGTTGGTCACAGACCGACCGACCGACAGACAGACAGAGACAGACAGACAGACAGACAGACATTGCCACTTATAGAGCTGCTAGTTGCAGCTAAAAATGGAAAACTGTGGTGAGTCAGAGGTATTTCTCAACAGGTTACAAGATTTGTTATTCAATTAACAGGAGTTTACTCAATAACCTATAAGTTAACAGGTCAAATTTGTAATGGAGGTATGGTAAATGGCTTTGTGTTGGAAAATTATATTCAATTAACAGGGTTATTCAGTTAAGAGATATCCAGTTAAGTGGGCTGCATTGAGTTAAAATCCCATAAGGAGCTCAAATATGAACTGAGGGACTTAATCTGAACAATCTTGAATTTGATCCCATAAGGATGCTGTTTAAATATCAAAAGATTCTGACATGTAGATCTGAAAAAAAAAATTTTTAAAGAATTTTCCTCATATTGCTCCAAGCTTGCACAAATATGAATCCAGGAACTTGATTCACAAAAATTTAAATTGGATCCCTTCCCCAGGGATGTTGTATTCCAAATATCGAAAGATTCTGAGTGGTAGTCTGAAGAAAGATTTTTTTTTCTTTGAAAAGTGCTGACTCCGCATTTTACCTATTAACCCGCATTACACCTCTTTGCACAACCGACAGATTTTTTGGGCCAAATTGATTCCACTGGTACTGAGGATGCTGTACACCAAATAATTCTTTGTTCTAGCAGTTTAGGAAATATGGGCATTTGAATTTTCTTCTATTTTTTTCTCCTGGGTTTCCCATGGGGCTGCAAAAAAAAATGTTCAGGGGCATAATATCACCTAACACTGCTGCATATCAAATTTAGGCTAAACTGACCCAACAGTTTGGAAAATAGAAATTTTGGGTTGGGCCCAAAATATTGCCCTACTAACAAAAGCCCAAATATTGACTGAGAAAGTTTCTTTGAACAAACTTGAATCTTGCGCATCTCAAGAATCTGCATAAGAAATTTCAAAGCATTTTGACTGGTGGTTTATGAGAGGAAGATTTTTTAAGAATTTCTGGTTTTTCGGTCACTGCCCCCAGCCCATTAGGCTTAGCTACTTCTATTGAACAAATTTAGAAGGCTATCCCCAAAGATAATTCATAAGTTTGGTTGGGTTTGGTCCAGTGGTTCGGAAGAAGAAGACTGCTAGGCAAAGTTAATAGACAATGGACATAAAGTGGTGGCAATAGCTCACCTTAATTTTTAGTCAGGTGAGCTTAAATGCAACCACAGGGGGTTTGTGGGGGGGCCTGGGGGGGGGCGTAACTACTTGCACGCTGCTGGCCAATTTCAAGAATTTCTGGTTTTTCGGTCACTGCCCCCAGCCCATTAGGCTTAGCTACTTCTATTGAACAAATTTAGAAGGCTATCCCCAAAGATAATTCATAAGTTTGGTTGGGTTTGGTCCAGTGGTTCGGAAGAAGACTGCTAGGCAAAGTTAATAGACAATGGACATAAAGTGGTGGCAATAGCTCACCTTAATTTTTAGTCGGGTGAGCTTAAATGCAACCACAGGGGGGTGGGGGGGGGGCATAACTACTTGCATGCTGCTGGCCAATTTTCTCGCCCAGGACAGGATTTCTCTTGCCAATGAATTAACCATAATTTGGGCAAATTTATTCCAATTTTTCCACTCAAAATTGAATGGATTTTTTCACCAATGATTTGAGTTATATGTAGATGAATTTTTCATCATGACTAGATTTGATAAAAAATATCTTGAAAATACTCGGCGAGTTAAGTGTTAAACACTTACCTGACAAAGCCCCATTGATTCTTCACAAAGAGATTTTAAATTATCTTTTATTTATTGGTGTTTAAGGTCACATATTTTTGCACAATGGCTAATCATGACCACAACATGAGTATCAACTCAAGATCAGGGGTGAGCGTTAATAAGACATGTTGCCCATTTTAGAGAGGGTTTGCACCTCCAAAGCATTGGAGACTGGGTTCTATTTTACCAGTAAAACAGAGCCTGTTCACCACAGTGAATAGGCACTGCTTCACTTCCCAGGGTTCCCGCGGGAAAAGAGATTTAAAAAAAAAAAATTTAGTCGCTTATTTGCTTAGACTTTTTTTTTATTAATTCGGACAGTAGTTTGAGAGAACAAGCACTACCAAACATCTCAAAGAGTTTTCACCAGGAAATTTCATTATTATTATTACAAACACTTCACATGAACAGGAAATTACTAATTTTCACAACACACAGAGTAACGAAGTTGAATGGGTTAAAATGACTAGAGGCCTGATTGGTAGAAAATTGAATCCAATCCTGTATACCAAACATCAAAAGATTCCGATAGTGGATTTGAAAACATTTTTACAGAATATTCCTCATAATGTACTATGATACTGACCTAGGAATAAGCCAATAATCAAAAATAAGCCCACATATCAACTTTTCAGATTTCAGTTTCAGTCACCTCCTTGTAAATAATCCAGTCCCTTACTTTGAAATGACAACATCGATAGCCAAGTTCTGAGAAGTTATTACAATGAAAAAGAACCACTTACCCAATGCATGATACCAAAACTGGTCATTTTATATATTCTTTTTTCAAATATTTAAAACAATTTCCACAAAACCATATCATGTGATCCACTCATGGTAATGAGCTTGATGAGCTCATTCCAATGAAGGGTCACATGATATGGTTTTGTTGAAATTGTTTCAAGGTTTTTTTTCGACTGTTCAATTTGTAAATTACGTGGGGGCATCAGACCAGTTAATTAGATAAAGGGGTAATCCATCCTTGTTCTGGGATTAACCGAGTCATCTTACTTTGCATCCAATTCTCCTGCAGGCTTGAAAATAAGCTCACCCATATAATTTTGTCCTCTTTTAATTCATACACCCCTGGGCTAATTTCTGGGTTAGTATGGAAAGTTAAACTTCATGTTCTCAAAGAGAGTCCAAATATGAACCCAGGGAGTTGATAAATTGAATCTCACCCCTTCCTAAGACTGCCAAATACCAAATATCAAAAGAATTTGACTGGTGTCTATGAATAAGAAGGGTTTAAAATACTAATAATATTAATATTTCAATAGGTCACAATCTGGGCTATAAGAAGCTCAAATATGAATCCAGGGACTTGATTTGAACAAAACTGAATCTGACCCAATCCACCACAATACGCATTGTAACTGTATACAAAATATCAAAACATTCTGAATAAGATTTATTGCCTAAGTTAAGATTCAAGCTCCTGTACCGACTCCAAATATGAACCGAGGGGCTTAATTTGAACAAACCATTTATCTGACTGATCCACCCCCCCCCCCACACCCTGGATGCTATATACCAAATATCAAAAGATTCTGATCAGTGGTTCTGCATTTTTTAGATGTCGCCTC
The DNA here is from genome assembly GCA_031216915.1 of Pictodentalium vernedei. Classification (NCBI taxonomy): domain Eukaryota; kingdom Metazoa; phylum Mollusca; class Scaphopoda; order Dentaliida; family Dentaliidae; genus Pictodentalium; species Pictodentalium vernedei. The sequence continues at coordinate 66,680,441 of CM062294.1, read as the reverse complement.
ACCCCACCTCTTATTGATCAACCTGACACAACCGATTGCATTTTAAATTTTTCCTATTGGTCCCTAGGATTCGTCGTACCAAATAACAGTTCTCTGTTCTGTGCGGTTTAAGAAGTATGGGTGTTTGAAAATATTTCTATTTTTAGCTCCTGGGGTTCCCACAGAGACCTGGGAAATTTTTTGGGGGCATGAATCAAGTACTTATGACTCAATAATACCACTGGTTCAAATCAACTCATCGGTTCAGAAAATAAAACTTTTGCCCCTCCTATGTCAAACCTGATTCTATACCTCAAAAGGAAGCTCCATACTAAATATCAAGTCATTGTACCCACTGGTTCATGAGAAGATTTGAAAAAAAAAATTGAGCATTTTCCCCCACAACCTCCATATGGGGCTCGGCAAGTTGATTTGAACAAAAACAAAATTCAATTTCAGAACAAGCAATCACCTCAAAAAATTTTACTGAAATCAGTTCAGCTGTTTTGAAGGAGAAGGTGCAAATACAGTGGAGCCCACTTAATTGGATATCTCTTAATTGTATATCCCTGTTAATTGAATATGATTTTCCAACACAAAACCATTTACCATACCTCCAGTACAAATTTCACCTGTTAATTGAATATAGGTTATAGAGTAAACTCCTGTTAATTGAATAAAAAATTGTGCAACCTGTCGAGAAATTATCCTGACTCTTCACAGTCTTCCTTTGTTTATAGATCTATTTAGCCTCAGTACATCCAATACAGGCATTTAATCTATTACATCTTGTTTGACAGAGCTCATGGAGCTCTGTCAAACAAGATATAATAGAATAAATGCTAAGTTTATCTGTAGAATACAGAACAGTGACAATCCCTGTTAATTGAATACTCCTGTTAATTGAATAATTTTCATTGGCAAAGCAGCTATTCAATTAATAGGGTTCCACTGTAATGAGAGGATGACAAGTGATCAAAAGGATAACAAAAGCTCATCTCCTGAGATAAAACAGACAAAAACAATCAGATATATTTATCAGATTTATTCGATTCTAATGAAGCACAAAAAGAAATATTGACTTGTGCAACAGTGAACTTTGTGAGTGCATGAAACAATTTACTGATTGATGTAACAAAATAAAATCATAGAAACAATCAATAATTTCTGATAGAAAAGAAAAAAATGTTTTTTAACCCCAGACATACAGAATATGAAAGCTTGCTCTGAACCAAAATTACTTGGAAAACTTTCTTACGACATACAGCATACCATACTACAAACATCCTTCCTTACTGAAAAGTGTTCTATAGGATTTATTAGGGAAGTGAGATAAAAAAAAAGAGAAGAAAATTGGAAACATAAACCTCCCAAAACCTAAGAGGTCTCACACAGGTACAGAACGACCGCCGTGGACTAGTCACTTTCCATGGGGTGGGCAGTATTTATTTATTTATTTATATTTATTTATTTATTGATGTTTAAGGTTACATATTTATGCACAATGGCTAATCATGACCGTGGCAGTTTTACGGGTGGAGGAAGCCGGAGTACCCGGAGAGAACCACCGAGCAACGACGAGCAGCTGCCAGCTCCCAAACATCGTAACTCCGCACTGCAGCACAGGCAGGGTTAGATTGGCTGAAGACATGCGTACCATCGACGTACAGTACACCTTTCTTACCACTCCGAAAATGTTAGACTCCGCACTGCAGCACAGTCAGGGTTAGATTGGCTGAAGACATGCGTACCATCGACGTGCAGTACACCTTAGTACACGGCGTCAACGTGCCCCTACGCGGACAATGGAGATTAAGTGTCTTGCCCAAGGACACAACACGGTAGCTGCAGGTGGGATTCGAACCGAGGACCTCTCGGCTTGCAGCTTGCACCTCTGCCTACTGAGCCACCGTGCTCCCTTGTGGGCAGTATTTCTATGGATGCAATATTAAGATTGCAAACAATAATTGTAGGAATAATCATCAAAAATTTAATAAATGAAGCATCGGTACAACCCGGTGCTTCATTAATTAAAATTTTGCTGCTGAGGATTTTTATTACCCGTTAAATGCATGTGTGGACATCACTGCCCATGCACAGATTACAACCAGTCCACGGTGACTGTACTGTAGCTTTGTGTATGCAAGCCAGAAAATAAGCAGACTGTCATCTGTAAAATGAGGTCCCCAGAGGGTGAATTTAGTGATGCTACCCTGCACAGCAGGGTAGCATCACTAAATTTGCCCTCTGTGAACCTCAATCTGAATCCGGGTCTCAAAACTAAACAGAAAGAGGTACCCAGAGGATAAATTGGCAAACTGTATGGGGTAGCATCATCAAATTCACCCTCTGGGGACCTCATTCTGCAAATGTCAGACTGCTTATTTTCAGGCCTGGGTGTATGCAACCATTTTGTTGACAGATAAATTCCAGTGTAAGATAAAGAGAGAACTAAAAAAAAAAATTGATCGAACCATGGACATACAAAATTACACCGTTTTAATGCCATGGCCAATTAATGAAATTAAAACACCAAAATTTCTTCTTAACCCTTTACCCAACGCACACGATTTCAAAATTTATTATTTTAAATATAATTTTTTCAAAAAATTTCAACAAAACCATATCATCTGACTCCTCTTTGGAACGAGCTCGTATGGTTTTGTTGAAATGTTTCGAAAAGTTAAAAAATTTATAGTAATTTATATATTTTTTATACTTACCAATGACCCAGACTTAGCTGGTGCTAACTCTAACAAAACCAGGGCCAAACACAAATTTTGCCCCCCAATCCCCAAAATTTGCATCCAAAACAAAAAGAAATCATGTCCTAAAGGACCTCCATACTACGCCTCTACTGCGCATGCGCAGTGACGCAGACGTCCCGAAATTGGCGCCAATTATCATTCTTACTGGCAGTGCCTGGTCAGCGCTATGTACTCAGCGGGGAGGCAAGAGTTCCCAACTCCAGGGAGGGCCATCCCCGTCTGGGTCATTGGTAAGTATAAAAAGTATATAAATTACTATAAATTTTTTAACATTTTTATACTGTACCAATGACCCAGACTTAGCTGAATAGTAAACAGGCTGGAGGGCCTAGGACATAGAGGAAAATCCAATAAGCTCAACTATATAGTAAAGAGGTAACCCCTTAAGGAGAAAAGGAGTATTAGGCTTTACATGTATCTTTCTTATTTAATATTAAATTAGAAAGATACACTACCCTTAATAATTGAGCACAATAACATTCATGTTCTCTATTAACATCCAGTATAACCCTTATACTAATTATTTTTAAAGCAAGCCAATAAATAAAGTAGTCCAGAGAATTGAGACTCTTTATAATCATTTAAAAGTGTCCGAGTATTGTATATTAAAGCCCGTTTGACACTTGACATATACAAATGCTTCACACCGAGCTACACTTTAAAAATAAGACATGAATGAATTTAAACATTAATATTACACTTTAAAACCATCCCGGAAGCGACTCAGAAATACTGACTTGGAGGAGGCATTCCCTTGCTTTTCACTATAAAGCAGGTGACCTAAGGGAACACCCGCCCCCCCCCCCCCCCCCCCCCCCCCCCCCCTTCCCCTTGCCCTGGGTCAAATAGCCCAGAGCGAAGAGGGCAGCCGGACGGAGTCACTGCCGGAACAGAAAGCCTGCATAACTATAGTTGCAACTGTTTAGTGGACGACATTCTGAGCAACAGATAACGGACCTAAACAATGCAGGTCTCCAGAAATGGACTCAATATTTCTGAGATAAAAATTCGTAAATGTGGATGGCTGAGACCAATAAGCAGCCTTCATTAAATCTGTAATAGCAACACTATTAGCATAAGCCCAGGAAGTAGAAAGAGCTCTTACTTCATGAGCAGAAATCTTAAGCACAGACTGCTGAGAAGAAGATAAATCTTCATAAGCAGTACGGATAGTTAACTGAATCCATCTAGCAATAGAATGGACTGAAATGTCCTTTCTATTAGGCATCAAAGACAGAAAGAAACGTTTCCGTCCCTTTCTGATAAACTGAGATCTCTGTTTATAGATACGTAGTGCTTGAACAGGACAGAGTAAAGGCCTACGCCCGTCTGAAGACGGAAGAGCCTTAATAACAATAGGTTCCGGATATTTATTAGGAGCCTGATTCTTAGCTAAAAAACCCACATTAGTAGTGAAGGTGATAGTATTCCCAACACTACGATAATGAGAATCATCCACCGATAGTGCATGAAGCTCACTGACTCTTCTAGCAGAAGAGAAAGCTAAGAGAAAAGCTGTCTTATAAGATAAGAATTTGAAATCTACTGTCCCAAGAGGTTCAAATGGCTTTTCCTTCAATTTAAGAAGAACCCAAGCTAAATTCCACTTAGGAATTAATCTAAGAGTTCTGGGTCTATTTATCGAAAAGTTTCTAACCAACTTCGATAAAGAGACATTAGATCCAATTTGTAAACTATCATGATGTGCATAGGTATCAGATAACATAGATCTATAACCCTTTATAGTAACAGGCTGCAGTTTGATTTCGTCAAACAAGTATACTAGAAAGTTTGCAATGTCTGGTATAGAGGGATCGAATATATCTACAGAATGATCCCTACACCAACGACGAAAAACCTTCCACTTAGCCGCATAGTTTAGCGAAGAGGAGGTCCTCCTACAGTTAGAAATCGCGTCCACTGCTCGTCCTGTAAAGTGCTTGCCATGCAAGAAGGACCGCACAACGGAAAAACGTGAAGGTTGAGACCTTGCGGGTTGTGATGGAGTTGGCGCGATTTCCCCTGCGAAAGAAGATCCTCCCGTGGAGGAAGCTTCCGCGGTAGGTCCCACAACAGACACCTGAGTAGATTTATCCACGGTCTCTGTGGCGACAGAGATGCTACCAACAGAATCTTGCACTGAGATTGTTTTATCTTTAGCAATACTTGTTGAATTAACGGCGCTGGAGGATACGCATATCCTATCATTCCGTCCCAAGGGATCGACAGAGCGTCTACTGCAAATGCTCTTGGATCCGGACACGGAGACACATACGTCTGCAACTGATTGTTGAGATGTGTCGCAAATAAGTCTATCATTGGCCGTTCCCATTGGTAGCAAATCTGATTGAATACTTGTTTGTTGAGAGTCCACTCCGACGGCAACAAGCGACCCTTTCGTGAAAGGGAGTCTGCTAGCACATTCAGACGACCCGGTATGTGACGGACCGAAAGAAGAACGTGATGTTCTAACGCAAACAGAAGGATTCTTTCCATTAGATTGAACAACGGAACTGAATGATTGCCTCCCTGATTCCATATATATGCCACTACTGTCGTATTGTCGGATAGGATTTGGACATGAGCATCGTGAATAATGTCCATCCAGTGACGTAACGCAAGCCAAATTGACATCATTTCCTTGATGTTTATGTGCTTGCACAGGAATTGCGGATCCCAAAGACCCTGGCATCTCGAATCCGTTGGGATTAATGATGCACCCCAACCTGTTTGACTGGCATCCGTCATAACGGTAAAACTCGGATCCGGCAACTGCAGCGGAACTCCCTGAGTTAACCACTGAATGTTTGCCCAAGTCTGAATCTCTTGTTTCACTTGATCTGACAAGAGAACGTCTACATCGAGCGAATGAATTTTCACACTCCAATTCTGAGTCAGGAAAATTTGAAGAGGACGTGTGCGTAACCGCCCCATCGGAATGAGATCCGCGGCGGCTCCGCACAGACCTATCAGTCTCATAAATTCTCTCGCCGTGACTTTGTCTGCGTGCAGACAATAGCGAGCGTAACAACTGACTAATTTCGCTCTGGTTAACGGCAGACGAACGAGATTGTTGTGCGTCTCGAAGCTCATTCCCAGATGAGTGAATGACTTGGATGGCACCAGATCCGACTTCTCCTCGTTTACTATAAAACCGAGACGTCGGAGCAATAGAAGAAGATTCTGAACATCGTTCTGAAGCGTTAACTCGTTGCCGTACCTCTGAAGAATGTCGTCCAGGTAGGCCGACGTTACCGCAGACGAATGAGCTCGGAAGTAGATCATTACCGAGTTCATTACCCGAGTGAAAGCCCAGGGTGCTAGATTCAATCCGAAGCACATCGCCCGGAATTGATACACCACACCTAGGACTGCGAAGCATAGATACTTTCGGAATGTCGGATGTACCATGACGTGAAAGTACGCATCTTTGAGATCTATGCTCGTTGCATAATCGTTCACCCGAATACTCGCTCTGACCGATCGAATCGTCTCCATATAAAACTTCGGAGCGACGATCAGCTTGTTTATCCAGCTCAAATCTATGACTGGACGGAACGAGCCGTCTGGTTTCGGAACCAGAAACAGATGGCTGTAGAATCCCGGAGATTCCTGGTTTTCTACGACCTCTACCGCGTTCTTCATTAAAAGAGACTGCACCTCTGATAACAGAGCGTCTCTTTTCTGCGGATTTGACGGAAGATGAGTCCACTTTGGACTTCGAGTTAATGGAGGCTTTCGTTTGAAGGATATCTTTAGACCTTCCGAAGTCACTCCTCTCACCCAAGGGTCGTCCGTAATCAACGCCCATTCTTGTGAAAAGCTCGACAACCTTCCGCCAACCGGAACGCGATAGAGGTTTAAGCCATCACCTCCTGGACCTGCGAGGCCTGCGGTAGGAGAAACCACGTCTTCCACGACCCGCACCTCGCCCCGTCGACCTCGGGGCGTCCGACCGATTGTCCCAGCCTGAAGGATGTCCCGAACGAGAGTCGCTATCCTGACGGTCTCTCGAATAAGACCAAGAGGACGCACCGGAACCTCTATAGGAACCTCTCTTGGGCGCATTAGACCCAGAAGTGCCTGTCTTATTCGTGTCTGGTGTATCCGACTTCTTAGGAGCAGATTTGAACAACAGAGAATCCTTAGCTTTCTTTGTAATTTTATCATAAATAGCGGAAAGCTTGCCGTCAAAGAGAAGTTCTCCTGAGACCGAAGCGACTCTAAGAGAGTTCTTCACCTTAGAATCCACTAATGTGGATGTAGCTAGGGCTGCGTCACGTCTAACCAACTCCAGATTTGCCACTGAAAGGGCGGAGTTACACGTGGAATAAGCTACTGCCCTTGAAAGAAGTCTTAAAGAGGATTGTATATCCTGAAACTCTTTCCCCTGAAGGCGCAGTGATAACGCCTTAGTAAGGTGATCTGCGTAAGATAAGGCATCTAAATTGGCTCTGTTAGACGCAATAGCTGTTTCCAACACCGCGGTTGGAATAGAAGCTGACGACGGTAATGATAGCTCTAAGTCTTCCGCCTCGTCGTCCATACGCAGAGGAACTCTCGGTATACCCTGTCCTGCCGTATCGAATTTATTCCTTGCATTAATGAAAGGCAGGTTGAGAGTATTAGCGGACAAGAAACCTGCATTCCCCGTCCTGGAAGCAAGTTTAAATATAGCGTCGTTCAATAATTCAAATGTTCTTGCAACATTATTGGACTGCGACGGAAACTCGGGAGCGATGTCCCTGAACCGCTCAAAAAATTCAGAGTCCAATGACGCTATAATTCTCTTGTCCTGAAGCGCAGCAGTCTGGCCCGACGGAACAACTTGAGGGAGAAAGTGCCGGATGAAGTCCACGGCAGCTTTATGTTGTTCCGAAAGGGATAGCTCCAAGTCATCCGTATCCCTTTCACCATCCGGTCGGACCTCATGATGTTCCCGGTCGTCCGCCCCCGATGCTTCGGCGGAGCGTACCGACCCAGCGCCGTCGGATAATTCTCGATCCGACACCGTTTCTGTCGGTTGCTGGGATGCTGCGATAAGCTGTGCTATCTGCACAAGAATGTCCGGCGTCGAGACCTGCGGAGGCGCAGTCTTTCGCTGCTTCGCCGAGGGCAGCTCCGCATCAGATGGCTCCCGCATACTTTTCCTATGCGAACGTCCGGAGTCCATCGGTCTCGAATCCCTGGCTGCCGGATGGTGTGACCTGGTCGCCGAAGAATCCTTGATCGGCGAAGCTGGTAATATATCGGCGGTCACGCAGCCAAGGTGCGGTCGTGTGCGCTGACGAGAAGAGGAAGCCTTAACAGTCTCTGCGGACTGCTTATACAACGGAGCGTCCCGAGCGACGGACGTATGCTCCGCTAAAGACACATTTTGTACCACAACATCTGGTCCCAGATGTTGTTGTACGAGAGAGGGGCCTCTCTCGCTCGCGGCCCGGCTGGACCTGGACGAGCTAGGAACCGGACTCAAAGGCTTCCTCCGTTCTCGCTTACTATCCGCCGTCACTGGGTGTGCATCTATTATGTTTATAGTGCTCGCATCACCCAACATTTCCTTTTGGACCGCATCGGACGAACCCGGCTGCCGAACCATTCGGTGAATGGACGCTACACCGGGCGAGCTAGCGGACGACATTTGTCTAATCTCCATGAGCACTTTGCCGCTAGCTCTGAATTCATTTGTGACGACGGACGCACACTTGAAGAAGATAACATGGAAACATCACCCTGTTCTGGTTCCTCTGAAATAGAAACTGAGAGAGTAGAGTGACCTTGCGGAGAAAGAGCCGGAATCGCTCTTTCTCCAGAAACAACATATCGTGACACACGTTTCCAATGTTTCTCATCCCAATGTTCACATATAGGACAGGGATTAATGCGAGAACACTGACTACAATTAATACAATGATCATGAAAGTCAGAGGAAGATTTCTTCCTATTACAATTTGAACAACGTCCCTTCATTGTGAAAGAACAACAATAAGTCCTAGTTACTCGCAAAAACCCCTGACACAAAGATACATAATAACATGATCCATTAATAAATGAAAAAACAATTGCAAAACAAAATAATTTTGAAAAAATATTTTTTCAGCGAAGCCCAAGTTGCTGAAAAGTAACGTTGAGCCCCGATGGATCCGATGGCAAAGTGTGGTCAAAAATTTTAAATTTATATTAAATAATTAATGAGACACTTTCGGATAATACAAATGTATCTTATAGTGAGATAAACTACAGCAAAGGCAAACAGCCCCCCTCAAAAAAGGCTGTTGCCAATGAAAACAAACAGTGTAAAAACACCAGAAAACATGACTCCAGGCACTGAAAAAACTGGCCCGGAATCAGTCATCAATTACACTCTATCTGATGCAAAACAGAGACTCCCAGGGGAGAATCTGTAGAACATCAGATGGAAGATGCAGAACACAAACGTTATACACCCATGGGTGAAAACGTAACTATGGGGAAAATAACAGAAAACATTCTGTAACCAAGCAACTCTCCCAGGAAATTTTAGAAATGAAATTTCTCAAAAATATGCCAAAAGCATGGGAGAATTGCCAGGGGGACTTTAGAAGGCTAGGGGAGAGGAAACACTGAATAAGCAGTGCAACAATTAGCAAGAATGACAACAAGAGGCCCATGCCTCGAAAATAGGCAACTTAACATAATTTCATCAAAAATTTTTAAGTACAGCCCTGATTATTTTTTGTCACTTCTTTTTCCTCTCCTCCTTCTATCCTCCTTAGAATCACATTTTCTCCAAGAATTACGTGTCTGGCATCCTTTAAACTGAGATTTACAAGCACAAAGATCAGTGAGATGTTGACTGATGAAGGGCCAAACAGAGAATGATAATTGGCGCCAATTTCGGGACGTCTGCGTCACTGCGCATGCGCAGTAGAGGCGTAGTATGGAGGTCCTTTAGGACATGATTTCTTTTTGTTTTGGATGCAAATTTTGGGGATTGGGGGGCAAAATTTGTGTTTGGCCCTGGTTTTGTTAGAGTTAGCACCAGTCAAGTCTGGGTCATTGGTACAGTATAAAAATATAATATTTTTTCAGCTGCTGAATTTGCATATTACGCGGGCGGATGCAGGGGATTCGTTGGGTAAAGGGTTAAATCATAGAAGTTTGCATCTCTTGATTCTGCGTGCACTCACCAAGAAATCAGTGAGAATGCCTCTTCTCAAGTCCCCCAAATGCTGGAGAAGTGAGAGAACACCAATTATATTATGAATGTGTAGCAGTGGTTTGAATCTCTGTCAAGAGTGTTCCCTTTGGCACAACCACCGAGCAAAAATATGAACACCACTTTGCTATCGGCAGACACGGTCTTCCAATTTAAAGGTCGGCCGGTGGCCTAGTGGTATGCATGGTTTATATGGTTTTGCTGGGCAGTTGGTACAAAAAGAAGCTCTCTGAGAAAAGGTACGAACCTCACCATGCCATCTGTAAAATAGTCAGTGTTTCTTCTTGAAGGTTCTTTGTTGAGCCAATAATATTGGGTGAAGTCACAGAAAGTTCAAAGATTTGTAGATCAGCAACAGAAAAGATTTCAATGTTATATGTGATTAACAGGTAAAATTTGTACTGAAGCTGCACACTAGTAAATAATTTTGTGTCTTAAAAAGTTATTTACAATTAACCCTCTGCACACTGATGTCAAAATACCGACGTTAAAGCATCCAACATTTCCTATAATGAGACAAGGAACTGAACCAAATCAAGGTTGACTTGGTTAAATTCCTTGTGGTATTATGGGAAATTACTGGGTTTAAAGGGTTAACAAGGCTTTCCAATTAGGAACCAAGTGGGCTCCACTGCATGAAGATTTTGTCATCCTTTGATAATACACAACAATGAAACAACTGACTTCTTGTGTGGTGATTTATTCTGGTATGGGAGCATGTGCAGCTTCACTTTTGCTGATAAAATATGGAACATGGAGGGTAAATTATCGCTGACACAAGTCTGGATTTCAAATCAGGTAATACTTCTCATGTTCTGAAAACAAGCATCTGGACAAAGGCAATTTTTCAGTTGATGGACCTTCAGATTCAAACCGACTTGTGCCTCTCATACGTTTTCACGGGGCATGGGTGCTGATCTCTATACAACTGTACTGCTGTAATGCCAGCAAAAAAAATCGTTGCCACTCAAACTGCCTCCCCACAAGATGGCAGCAAGTTAATCAACAGAATAACTCTTCCCAAGCCTTGGTGTTTGATGACATGAAAGTTATTATGCTGCAGCATAACAGGTTTACTCCATCAAATGCCATGGTGTTTATAGTCACATATTTCTGTCAAATGGCTTATCGTGACAACATGGATATAAAGTCAAATCCAGCCAATCTTTTCCCATCTTGCCCCATTTAGAGGACTTCCACCCCAGCCAATGGTTACCAGGTCTTATTTTACCAGTAAAACAGACCTTGTTTAGTATGCTTAACAAGCACTGCTTCACTTCCCAGGGTTCCCATTATGAGCCATGACATTTACCTTACATGAAAACTAATACAGTTGAACCAACTTGATTGGATATCTCTTAATTGAATAACCCTGTTAATTAAATATAATTTCCCAACACAAAACCAGTACAAATTTGACCTGTTAACTGAATATATGTTATAGAGTAAACTCCTGTTAATTGAATAAAAAATTGTGTAACCTGTTGAGAAATTACCCAGACTCCCCCCAGTTTTCCTATGCTTATAGACCTATTTGCCCTCTGTACATCCAATACAGGCATTTAATCTATTATATCTTGCCTGACAGAGCACATGGAGCTGTCAAACAAGATATAATAGAATAAGTGCCAAGTTTATCTCCAGACACAGGAAAGTGACAAAATCCCTGTTAATTGAATACTCCTGTTAATTGAATAATTTTCATTGGCAAATTGGTTATTCAATTAACAGGGTTCCACTAATAACACTATATCAAGTTTCCAATTTCGGCACTTGTTTTTCTGTCGATAACAACTAAGATATCCTGTAAGTATTCAATTTGCATTGCCAACAAAATTGTGCATGTCATCCACATATTCATTTTCTACATACATCAAAGTATATTCTTTAACCCTTCACCCAACAAATCGGCCACATCCGTCTGCTTAATATGCAAATTCAGCAGCTGAAAAGATACTATTTTTCAAAAAACTTCAACAAAACCATATCATGTGGCCCCACTTTGGAACGAGTACGTTGGTAGTTTTTGTGGTAGTCTTGTAAATTCTATGAGCTTTCATCAAAGTCCTTGGAAGATCTGCCTGAATGTAGCAGATGCAAGTGACCACTCAACTCTTATGGAAAGTACAAATCAGGGCGAACCAAGCCTGGAAATAAGCAGACTGTCATTTGCAGAATGAGGTTCCCGGAGGGTAAATTTGGTGATGCTACTCTGCACAGTAGAGAAGCATCACAAAATTTACTCTATGTGAACCTCAATCTAAATTACAGTCTCGGGCCTAAACAGAAGGAGGTACCCCAAACGATAAACTGGCCCACTGTATGGGATAGCATCAGCAAATTCACCCTCTCTGTGAACCTTATTCTGCAAATGACAGATTGCTTATTTCCAGGCTTGGAGGCCAAGCAGGCTTGCTTTGATGCAATACTTCAGAGGAGCTCACTAAATTGGATATCTCTTAACTGTTAACTGAATATAACTTTTGAACACAAAAGTATTTACCACACCTTCAGTACAAATTTGACCTTTGAAAGGCATATAGGTTATAGAGTAAACTCGTGTTTATTGAATGAAAAATATTAAGTCTTAAAAGATATCTTGAGAAATTATCCCAACAAAAAACAAATTCTCCATGTTTATAGACCTATGAAGCCTCAGTAACCCAACATAGGCATTTAGCTCTTAACCTGCCGAGTATTTTCAGAATATTTTTCATCAAATCTAGTCATGGCGGCTTTTAAGCAGCAATGACTAGATTTGATGAAAAATTCATAAAAATTTATACAAAGAAATCATTTGGAAATATGGTTTAATTTTCCCAAATTATATTTATTCAGTAGCAAGGGATTTTGTATCTTGGCAGTAATATCCACCAACAGCATGCAAGGAGTTAATGTATTGTATCTTGTTTGACAGAGCCTCTTGAACTCTGTCAAACAAGATATAAAGAGGATATCTAATGTTTTCTTGTGAATACCGGGATTTATCTCATGAGTGAGTGAGAGAATTCGTATTTTCACGAGCAGCTTGCTGCGAGTGAAAATACGAATTCTCTCACTTATGAATGAGATTAATCCCGGTATTCACAAGAAAACATTAGATTTTCTTTTTATTATACCCCTTTCATTTGAAGCTTCAACTGAAACGATCCAAACTGATGCCATACCACGCAAGAAATCTGTTTACACAATCAGCTGATCGCTGTTTCCGTTGACACAGATCACACTGGATGTTGTGTACATCCACACAAAATAGTTTTTGGGATTGTTGGCGAAATGACGTAACGTTTAGCCACAAATAAATTCAGTAAAATGAAATTTCTACTTCATTTTCGCTTCAATAATAACTCTTTTATTTAAGATAACTCTATCAGTGCTTCGACCCGAAAAATGTCAATCGCACATTAATACATTTTGGCATTCCAATGTGATCTGCCGCGTCTTGTTATACTCACTAGTGGAGCGAGAACAACTTTTGTTTTGCGCTTGTGAAAATTCATTTGTAAATTTCAAGTTCACACGAAATGTTAATCACAGAGGTGTTTGATCTCACTAGTGAGGGGAGAACGCAATTTATTTTTTACTAATTCCTATTATAATTAGACGTTAGGGGTGTAATTAAATAGAATAAATCCTCAGTTAATCTCTAGAATAAAATAAAGTGTCCAATCCCTGTTGAATGAATATTCTTGTTAACTGAATAGTTCTCACTGGTAAAGTGGTTATTCAATTAACAGGGTTCTACTGTAGTTTCAAAAAAGTTTCTACATTATTCCATCAGTCAAGGCCAAGAAATGTGAGGCTATTGAGGATCAAATAACAGAAAAAAAGTTTTTTCTTTTTGTTTTCAAACCTTGTATTTAAAACTAATTGGAGTGCTGAGTATAAAATGAAAAGAAAGTTAAAAAATTTATAGTAATTTATATATTTTTTATACTTACCAATGACCCAGACATAGCTGGTGCTAACTCTTAAAATATAGGGCCAAACACAAATTTTGCCCCCCAATCCCCAAAATTTGCATCTAAAACTAAAGAAAACATGTCCTGAGAGGCCCTCCACACTTCGCCCCTACTGCGCATGCGCAGTGTCAAGGACGTTCCGAAATTGGCGCCATTTATCATTCTAATAACCAGTGCCTGGTAAGCGCTATGTACTCAGCGGGGAGGCAAGAGTTCCCAACTCCTGGGAGGGCCATCCCCGTCTGGGTCATTGGTAAGTATAAAAAATATATAAATTACTATAAATTTTTTAACATTTTTATACTGTACCAATGACCCAGACATAGCTGAATAGTAAAAAGGCTGGAGGGCCAAGGACATAGAGCAAAATGGAATACGCTCAATAAAATAAAATAGAGTCATCCCCTGTAGGGAAAAAAAGTAATAGGCCTTACATGTATCTTTCTTATTTATGATAAATTAGAAAGATACAACACCTTCCAAAAATTGAGCTTCATACATCCATGTACTCTATTAATATCCAATAATCCTTATACTAATAATTTTTAAAGTAAGCCAATAATAAAGTAAGTCTAGAGAATAGAGACTCTTATACTCCTAAAAGTGTGTGAGAATTGCATAATCATGTCCGTTGACATATGCAATATTCAAAAGCTATACTTTAAAAACTAAGACTTGAATGAATTTTATAAACTTAAACTTCTCACTAAACAACCATCCCAATAACAGCTCAGAATTACTAACTCCGGAGGAGGTATCCCCTTGTTTTCATAGTAAAAACAGGTGACCCAAGGGAACACCCTCCCCCCCCCCCCCCTTTTTCTTGCCCTGGGTCAAATAGCCCAGAGCGAAGAGGGCAGCCGAACGGAGACACTGCCGAAACAGACAGCCTACCTAGCTATAGTAGCAACTGTTAAGTGAATGACATTCTGAGCAGTAGATAATAGACCTAACAATAGAGGCCTCCAGAAATGGACTCGATATTTCTGAGATAAAATTCATGAATGGATGGCTGAGCGCAATGAGCAGCCTTCAAAAATCTATAATAGCAACACTATTAATGTAAGCCCAAGAAGTAGAAGAACTCTTACTTCATGAGCCGAAATCTTAAGCACAACTGCTAAGCCAATGATATACCATAAGCAGTACGCTAGTTAATAGAATCCATTAACAATAAAATGGAGCGTAACGTCCTTCTACTAGACATCAAAGACAGAAGAAGCTTACGCCCTTGTAATAAACAGATATCTGTTTATAAATACATAAACTGTACCCGGAAAGAGTAAAGGTCTATGCCCATACGAAGACGGAAGGACCTTAAAATAATAGGTTCCGGATAATAGGAGCCTAACTCTTATGCAACAATCCAACCTAAATAGTAACGGAAGTATTGATTCCGAAACTATGAAAGTGAAAATCATCCATCGATAGTGCATGAAACTCACTGACTCTACAGTAAAAGAGAAACCAACAGAATTACTGTCTAAAAGGTCAGAATTTGAAAACTACTGTTTCCAGAGGCTCAAATGATTACTAAGCTAAATAAGAACCTGAAGTTAAAATCCGTATAGGAATTTAATCTAAAGATTCTAAGTCTATTTATCAAAAAGTTACTAACTGACTTAGATAAAGAGACAAAAGACTCAATTGTAAACTATCGTAGAGTGCATAGGTATGAGGTAACATAAACCTATAACCTAAATAACAACAGGCTGCAGTAGATCTTGTGAAACAAGTATACTAAAAAATAGCAATGAGTAGTATGGAGGGATCAATCATATGAACATAATGATCCCTACACCACGACGGAAGAGCCTCCACTTTAGTCGCATAGAACAGCGAAGAAGAGGATCTCCTATAGTAAGAAATCGCGTCCAAAGCTCGTCCAGTACAGTGCTTACAATGCAATACGGACCACACAACGGAATACATGAAGGTTGCGACCTTGCTGGTTGTGATAAAGATGACACGATTTACCCAGTGAAAAAAGATCCTCACATAGAGGAAGATTTCACGTTAAGATCCACAGTAGACAAGAGAGTAAATTACTCATGATCTCTGTGAAGATAGAGATGCTATCAACAGAAATGTATTGTGGTTGTTTATCTTAGCAATACCTGCTAAAAACAACAGCGCCGGAGGATACGCGTATCCTATCATTCCGTCCTATAGATCAATAGAGCGTTAACAGTATTAGCTCAGAGATCTGGACAAGCCAACACATACGTCTGCAATTGATTAGCCAGCTGTGTCATAAATAAAACATCATTGGGCGCTCCCATAGATAGCAAATCTGATTGAATACTTGTTTGTTGAGAGTCCATTCTGACAGCAACAAGCGACCCGTAAGAGAACGGGAGTGCGATAAAACAATCAGACGACCCAGAATATGACGGACCAAAACTGAACTTGGTGTACTATAACCAACAGACGGATTCTTTCCATTAAATTGAATAACGGAAACGAAAGAGTGCCTCCCTGGTTCCGGAGATACGCCACTACTGTCGAATTAAAGGACAGGAATTTGGGCATGCGTTTCTGAATAATGTTCATGCAATGACATAAAGTAAGCCTAAAAAACATTATTCCGCGGAAGTTAACTGATAGCTAAAAGACTGCGGAACCCAAAGACCCTGGCACTTCGAATCCGTAGGGATCAGTATATATCCCAATCTGTTTGACTGGCAACCGTCATAACAGCCACACTCGGGTCCGGCAACTGCGGCGGCACTCTCTGAGTCAACCACCGAATGTTTGCCCCAGTCTGAATCTCTTGTAACACTAGATAGACAAGAGAATGTATAAATCAAGCAATTCATGGATTGCCGGAAAGTTGCCGTCGAAGAGAAGCTCCTCCGAGAACGAAGCGACTCTGAGAGAGTTCTTAACCTACTATCCACGCGTGGATGTAGCTAGGGCTGCATCACGTCTAACTAACTCCAATCAGCCACTGAAGGGCGGAGTTATACGTGAACAAACTACTGCCCTCAAAAGAAATTACATTGAGAATAATATTCCGTAAATCTTTTCTTGAAGACGTAATGATAACGCCTCAGTAAGGCGGATTACGTATAATAAAGCGTCTAAGTTAAGTCTACTATACATAATGTCGCTCCCAACATTGAAATTGGAAAAGACATAAACGGTGAAAAAGAATATATGCAGTCTTTAATCACACCGTCTAGACGCATATGAACTCTCGGTATGCCCTGCTCTGCCAAAATAAACTATATGTAAAAAAGATAAAATGGCAGAAATGAGCCACGCGGACAAGAAACTAAACTATCATGCTTAGTAGCAGGCTTGTATATATATATAAATATATAGCGTCGAAAAATAAAACACATGTTGTAATGACAATATTGGACTGCGTCGGTAAGTCAGGGACAAAGTCCCTGTACCGATCGAAAAATCCGAGTCCAATGACGCTATAAGTCTCTTATCCAAGATCGCAGCAATGAAGTCCGAAAAATAATCACTGGAAGAAATGCCAGAAGATATGAAAGGCATCTTCCGATACTACTAAAGGGAAAACTCGAAATCTTTCGAATCCCTTTCGCCATCCTGTCGGACCCTATAAAGCGTTCGGTCGTCCGTAGCTTGATGCAACCGCGGATCGCACCGACCCAGCGCCGTCGGATAATTCCTGATTCGACCGAGAAACCGTCAATTGCTGGGATGCTGCGAAACAACTGTGCTAACTCGGATAGCACGTCCGTCACTGAGGCCTGAGGAGCAGCGGTCTTACGATGCATTGCCGCAGGAAGCTCCGAGATCGTTACCCCGTGCATACTTCCAATATGCGAGCGAACGGAGTGTATAGGCCTCGTGTCCCTTGGCTACCGGATGGCGCGACCTATTCGCTGTGGAATCACTGAATGCCGAAACTGATCGGATACTCGAGGTCACGTAGCCAATGTGCGGTCGTGTGCCCTGCTGTGAGGATGAGGAAGCATTAAAGACAGTCTCTCGGACTGTCAATATAACGGAGCGTCCCGAGCAACGGACATATGTTCCGAATGTAAAATATCTGAACCACAACATGCGGTCCCCTATGTTGTTGGCTTCCTCCGATCTGTCCTCAATCTACCGTCACTGGGTGAGTACTAAAGTAATTAAAGTGCTCGCATCACCCAAATCTCCTTCCTAGACCGCAACGGACGAACCCGGCAGCCGAATCATTCGATGAATGTACGCTACACCGGGTGAGCTAGCGAATGTCACTCCGTAAGCGATAGACATATTCCATGAGCACTTATTGCCGCTAACTCTTCATTAACTATGACGACAGAGGCACACTTTTGAAAGACATCTCCATAACTCTTCGAACAAGAAACCAGAAATGCTTGGATAGCAAGCATAAAATAATAATATATATAGCGTCGTTCAATAATTCGAAAGTTTGTGTGACATTATTGGACTATGTCGGAACTGAGGGACGATGTCCCTGAACCGAACCAAAAATTTCTAAGTCCACCGACGCTATCAGTTTCTTATCCGGCATCGCAGCATATGTTGTTCCGAAAGGGAAAGCTTGAAATCCACCGAATCCCTTTCGGTATCCCGTCGGATCGGATGAAACTTTCGGACGTCCGTACCCGCTTCCGCGGAGCGTCCCGACCCAGCATCGTCGGATAAAATATATGCGACAGATTCAGTTGATGCTGGGATGCTGCGATAAACTGTGCTATTAAGGAAAGCACGTCCGTTCCCGAGGCCTGTGCAGTAGCGGACTTACGATGCATTGCCGCTGGAAGCTCCGTGTACGTTGACTCCTGCATACTTCCTATGCGAACGTCCGGAGTCTGCAGGCCTCGAGTCCCCGGCTACCGACCCAGAGCTGTCGGATAATTCTCGATCCGACACCGTTTCTGTCGGCTGCTGGGATGCTGCGATAAGCTGTGCTATGTGCACAAGAATGTCCGGCGTCGAGACCTGCGGAGGCGCAGTCTATCGCTGCTTCGCCGAGGGCAGCTCCGCATCAGATGGCTCCCGCATACTTTTCCTATGCGAACGTCCGGAGTCCATCGGTCTCGAATCCCTGGCTGCCGGATGGTGTGACCTGGTCGCCGAAGAATCCTTGATCGGCGAAGCTGGTAATATATCGGCGGTCACGCAGCCAAGGTGCGGTCGTGTGCGCTGACGAGAAGAGGAAGCCTTAGCAGTCTCAGCGGACTGCCTATACAACGGAGCGTCCCGAGCGACGGACGTATGCTCCGCTAACGACACATTTGTACCACAACATCTGGGGCCAGATGTTGTTGAACGAGAGAGGGGCCTCTCTCGCTTGCCGTCCGGATGGACCGGAACGAGCTATGAACCGGACTAAAAGGCTTCCTCCGTTCTCCCTCCGATCCGCCGTCACTGGGTGTGCATTAAGTTAATTTTATAGTGCTCGCATCACCCCAAAATTCCTTCTAGACCGCAACGGACGAACCCGGCTGCCGAACCATTCGGTGAATGGACGCTACACCGGGCGAGCTAGCGGACGTCAAAGGCCGTCGAACCTACTAGGGTCCTCTTAGGCAATTGGCGTATTACATGAGCACTTTTCCGCTAGCCCTTCATTAATTGTGACGACGGAGGCACACTGTTGGAAGACACCACAGATACATCACCCTAATCTTGATCGTCTGAAATAGAAATTGATAAAGTAGAGTGACCCTGCGGGGAAAGGACCGGAGTGTCCAAATCCCCAACAACATACCGTGACATACGCTTCCCATATTGTCATCGAAATCATACGATACAGAACCGGAGTTAATGCGAGTACACTGACCACATATAGAATGATAATAAGGTCAGAGGAAGACTTCCTCTTAAAACAATTGATCAATATCCTTTCAATGTGAAAAGAAAACAAGTCCTGGTACTCGCACTAACCCCTGGCAATCAAAATACATAATAATAATATGATCCATTAATATAGAAAAAATAATTGAAATCAAAATATTTTGAAAAAATATTTTTTCAGAACAGCCCAAGTTTCTGAAAAGTAACGTTGAGCCCCAATGGATCCCAAGCCTAAGTGTGGACAAAAATTTTAAAAATATTTTAAACAATTTATTCAACACTTACGAACAATAATAATGTATCTAGTTATGATTGAAATAACATAAAGATATTATTATTTAGAAATCCCCCCCTCACACAGAGGGCTGTTGTAAATGTAAACAATGAGTGTAAAAACACTAAAATAAGACTCCAGGCACCCAGGCCCGAAATCAGTTACCAAAAATACACCATCTGATGCAAAACAGAGACTTCCAGGGAAGAAACTGCAGAACATCAGATGGTAGATGCAGAACACAACGCCTAACCACCCGTAGGTGAAGACGTAAACATGGGGAAAGAACAGAATTCATTCTGTTATTCAGCTAAACTCCCAAGAAATTTTAGTAATAATAATTACAGAAATTATGCCAAAAGCATGGGAGAATAGCAAGGGGGAACTTAAAAGACAGGGAGAGAGGAAAGACACTTGAAAAAACAGTGTAACTAAATAATCAGAATGACAACAAAATGGCTGCTGCCTTGAAAATAGGTAACTTAACATAATTTCATTAAAAAATTTTAAGTTACAGCCCTGATAATATTCTGTCACACATTCTTTTCCTCTCCTCCTTTTCTATCCTCCTTAGAATCACCATTTCACTAATATTTATGTGTCTGGCATCATTTAAACTGAGATTTAAAAGCACAAAGATCAGTCAGATGTTAACTGATGAAGGGCCAAACTTAGAATGATAAATGGCGCCAATTTCGGAACGTCCTTGACACTGCGCATGCGCAGTAGGGGCGAAGTGTGGAGGGCCTCTCAGGACATGTTTTCTTTAGTTTTAGATGCAAATTTTGGGGATTGGGGGGCAAAATTTGTGTTTGGCCCTATATTTTAAGAGTTAGCACCAGCTATGTCTGGGTCATTGGTACAGTATAAAAGTTAAAAAATTTATAGTAATTTATATATTTTTTATACTTACCAATGACCCAGACATAGCTGGTGCTAACTCTTAAAATATAGGGCCAAACACAAATTGTGCCCCCCAATCCCCAAAATTTGCATCTAAAACTAAAGAAAACATGTCCTGAGAGGCCCTCCACACTTCGCCCCTACTGCGCATGCGCAGTGTCAAGGACGTTCCGAAATTGGCGCCATTTATCATTCTAATAACCAGTGCCTGGTAAGCGCTATGTACTCAGCGGGGAGGCAAGAGTTCCCAACTCCTGGGAGGGCCATCCCCGTCTGGGTCATTGGTAAGTATAAAAAATATATAAATTACTATAAATTTTTTAACATTTTTATACTGTACCAATGACCCAGACATAGCTGAATAGTAAAAAGGCTGGAGGGCCAAGGACATAGAGCAAAATGGAATACGCTCAATAAAATAAAATAGAGTCATCCCCTGTAGGGAAAAGAAGTAATAGGCCTTACATGTATCTTTCTTATTTATGATAAATTAGAAAGATACAACACCTTCCAAAAATTGAGCTTCATACATCCATGTACTCTATTAATATCCAATAATCCTTATACTAATAATTTTTAAAGTAAGCCAATAATAAAGTAAGTCTAGAGAATAGAGACTCTTATACTCCTAAAAGTGTGTGAGAATTGCATAATCATGTCCGTTGACATATGCAATATTCAAAAGCTATACTTTAAAAACTAAGACTTGAATGAATTTTATAAACTTAAACTTCTCACTAAACAACCATCCCAATAACAGCTCAGAATTACTAACTCCGGAGGAGGTATCCCCTTGTTTTCATAGTAAAAACAGGTGACCCAAGGGAACACCCTCCCCCCCCCCCCTTTTTCTTGCCCTGGGTCAAATAGCCCAGAGCGAAGAGGGCAGCCGAACGGAGACACTGCCGAAACAGACAGCCTACCTAGCTATAGTAGCAACTGTTAAGTGAATGACATTCTGAGCAGTAGATAATAGACCTAACAATAGAGGCCTCCAGAAATGGACTCGATATTTCTGAGAAAAATTCATGAATGGATGGCTGAGCGCAATGAGCAGCCTTCAAAAATCTATAATAGCAACACTATTAATGTAAGCCCAAGAAGTAGAAGAACTCTTACTTCATGAGCCGAAATCTTAAGCACAACTGCTAAGTCAATGATATACCATAAGCAGTACGCTAGTTAATAGAATCCATTAACAATAAAATGGAGCGTAACGTCCTTCTACTAGACATCAAGACAGAAGAAGCTTACGCCCTTGTAATAAACAGATATCTGTTTATAAATACATAAACTGTACCCGGAAAGAGTAAAGGCCTATGCCCATACGAAGACGGAAGGACCTTAAAAAAATAGGTTCCGGATAATAGGAGCCTAACTCTTATGCAACAATCCAACCTAAATAGTAACGGAAGTATTGATTCCGAAACTATGAAAGTGAAAATCATCCATCGATAGTGCATGAAACTCACTGACTCTACAGTAAAAGAGAAACCAACAGAATTACTGTCTAAAAGGTCAGAATTTGAAAACTACTGTTTCCAGAGGCTCAAATGATTACTTAGCTAAATAAGAACATGAAGTTAAAATCCGTATAGGAATTTAATCTAAAGATTCTAAGTCTATTTATCAAAAAGTTACTAACTGACTTAGATAAAGGGACAAAAGACTCAATTGTAAACTATCGTAGAGTGCATAGGTATGAGGTAACATAAACCTATAACCTAAATAACAACAGGCTGCAGTAGATCTTGTGAAACAAGTATACTAAAAAATAGCACTGAGTAGTATGGAGGGATCAACCATATGAACATAATGATCCCTACACCACGACGGAAGAGCCTCCACTTTAGTCGCATAGAATAGCGAAGAAGAGGATCTCCTATAGTAAGAAATCGCGTCCAAAGCTCGTCCAGTACAGTGCTTACAATGCAATACGGACCACACAACGGAATACATGAAGGTTGCGACCTTGCTGGTTGTGATAAAGAAGACACGATTTACCCAGTGAAAAAAGATCCTCACATAGAGGAAGATTTCACGTTAAGATCCACAGTAGACAAGAGAGTAAATTACTCATGATCTCTGTGAAGATAGAGATGCTATCAACAGAAATGTATTGTGGTTGTTTATCTTAGCAATACCTGCTAAAACAACAGCGCCGGAGGATACGCGTATCCTATCATTCCGTCCTATAGATCAATAGAGCGTTAACAGTATTAGCTCAGAGATCTGGACAAGCCAACACATACGTCTGCAATTGATTAGCCAGCTGTGTCATAAATAAAACATCATTGGGCGCTCCCATAGATAGCAAATCTGATTGAATACTTGTTTGTTGAGAGTCCATTCTGACAGCAACAAGCGACCCGTAAGAGAACGGGAGTGCGATAAAACAATCAGACGACCCAGAATATGACGGACCAAAACTGAACTTGGTGTACTATAACCAACAGACGGATTCTTTCCATTAAATTGAATAACGGAAAACGAAAGAGTGCCTCCCTGGTTCCGGAGATACGCCACTACTGTCGAATTAAAGGACAGGAATTTGGGCATGCGTTTCTGAATAATGTTCATGCAATGACATAAAGCAAGCCTAAAAAACATTATTCCGCGGAAGTTAAACTGATAGCTAAAAGACTGCGGAACCCAAAGACCCTGGCACTTCGAATCCGTAGGGATCAGTATATATCCCAATCTGTTTGACTGGCAACCGTCATAACAGCCACACTCGGGTCCGGCAACTGCGGCGGCACTCTCTGAGTCAACCACCGAATGTTTGCCCCAGTCTGAATCTCTTGTAACACTAGATAGACAAGAGAATGTATAATCAAGCAATTCATGGATTGCCGGAAAGTTGCCGTCGAAGAGAAGCTCCTCCGAGAACGAAGCGACTCTGAGAGAGTTCTTAACCTACTATCCACGCGTGGATGTAGCTAGGGCTGCATCACGTCTAACCAACTCCAATCAGCCACTGAAGGGCGGAGTTATACGTGAACAAACTACTGCCCTCAAAAGAAATTACATTGAGAATAATATCCCGTAAATCTTTTCTTGAAGACGTAATGATAACACCTCAGTAAGGCGGATTACGTATAATAAAGCGTCTAAGTTAAGTCTACTATACATAATGTCGTTCCCAACATTGAAATTGAAAAGACATAAACGGCGAAAAAGAATATATGCAGTCTTTAATCACACCGTCTAGACGCATATGAACTCTCGGTATGCCCTGCTCTGCCAAAATAAACTATATGTAAAAAAGATAAAATGGCAGAAATGAGCCACGCGGACAAGAAACTAAACTATCATGCTTAGTAGCAGGCTTGTATATATATATAAATATATAGCGTCGAAAAATAAAACACATGTTGTAATGACAATATTGGACTGCGTCGGTAAGTCAGGGACAAAGTCCCTGTACCGATCGAAAAATCCGAGTCCAATGACGCTATAAGTCTCTTATCCAAGATCGCAGCAATGAAGTCCGAAAAATAATCACTGGAAGAAATGCCAGAAGATATGAAAGGCATCTTCCGATACTACTAAAGGGAAAACTCGAAATCTTTCGAATCCCTTTCGCCATCCTGTCGGACCCTATAAAGCGTTCGGTCGTCCGTAGCTTGATGCAACCGCGGACCGCACCGACCCAGCGCCGTCGGATAATTCCTGATTCGACCGAGAAACCGTCAATTGCTGGGATGCTGCGAAACAACTGTGCTAACTCGGATAGCACGTCCGTCACTGAGGCCTGAGGAGCAGCGGTCTTACGATGCATTGCCGCAGGAAGCTCCGAGATCGTTACCCCGTGCATACTTCCAATATGCGAGCGAACGGAGTGTATAGGCCTCGTGTCCCTTGGCTACCGGATGGCGCGACCTATTCGCTGTGGAATCACTGAATGCCGAAACTGATCGGATACTCGAGGTCACGTAGCCAATGTGCGGTCGTGTGCCCTGCTGTGAGGATGAGGAAGCATTAAAGACAGTCTCTCGGACTGTCAATATAACGGAGCGTCCCGAGTAACGGACATATGCTCCGAATGTAAAATATCTGAACCACAACATGCGGTCCCCTATGTTGTTGGCTTCCTCCGATCTGTCCTCAATCTGCCGTCACTGGGTGAGTACTAAAGTAATTAAAGTGCTCGCATCACCCAAATCTCCTTCCTAGACCGCAACGGACGAACCCGGCAGCCGAACCATTCGATGAATGTACGCTACACCGGGTGAGCTAGCGAATGTCACTCCGTAAGCGATAGACATATTCCATGAGCACTTATTGCCGCTAACTCTTCATTAACTATGACGACAGAGGCACACTTTTGAAAGACATCTCCATAACTCTTCGAACAAGAAACCAGAAATGCTTGGATAGCAAGCATAAAATAATAATATATATAGCGTCGTTCAATAATTCGAAAGTTTGTGTGACATTATTGGACTATGTCGGAACTGAGGGACGATGTCCCTGAACCGAACCAAAAATTTCTAAGTCCACCGACGCTATCAGTTTCTTATCCGGCATCGCAGCATATGTTGTTCCGAAAGGGAAAGCTTGAAATCCACCGAATCCCTTTCGGTATCCCGTCGGATCGGATGAAACTTTCGGACGTCCGTACCCGCTTCCGCGGAGCGTCCCGACCCAGCATCGTCGGATAAAATATATGCGACAGATTCAGTTGATGCTGGGATGCTGCGATAAACTGTGCTATTAAGGAAAGCACGTCCGTTCCCGAGGCCTGTGCAGTAGCGGACTTACGATGCATTGCCGCTGGAAGCTCCGTGTACGTTGACTCCCGCATACTTCCTATGCGAACGTCCGGAGTCTGCAGGCCTCGAGTCCCCGGCTACCGACCCAGCGCTGTCGGATAATTCTCGATCCGACACCGTTTCTGTCGGCTGCTGGGATGCTGCGATAAGCTGTGCTATGTGCACAAGAATGTCCGGCGTCGAGACCTGCGGAGGCGCAGTCTATCGCTGCTTCGCCGAGGGCAGCTCCGCATCAGATGGCTCCCGCATACTTTTCCTATGCGAACGTCCGGAGTCCATCGGTCTCGAATCCCTGGCTGCCGGATGGTGTGACCTGGTCGCCGAAGAATCCTTGATCGGCGAAGCTGGTAATATATCGGCGGTCACGCAGCCAAGGTGCGGTCGTGTGCGCCGACGAGAAGAGGAAGCCTTAGCAGTCTCAGCGGACTGCCTATACAACGGAGCGTCCCGAGCGACGGACGTATGCTCCGCTAACGACACATTTGTACCACAACATCTGGGGCCAGATGTTGTTGAACGAGAGAGGGGCCTCTCTCGCTTGCCGTCCGGATGGACCGGAACGAGCTATGAACCGGACTAAAAGGCTTCCTCCGTTCTCCCTCCGATCCGCCGTCACTGGGTGTGCATTAAGTTAATTTTATAGTGCTCGCATCACCCCAAAATTCCTTCTAGACCGCAACGGACGAACCCGGCTGCCGAACCATTCGGTGAATGGACGCTACACCGGGCGAGCTAGCGGACGTCAAAGGCCGTCGAACCTACTAGGGTCCTCTTAGGCAATTGGCGTATTACATGAGCACTTTTCCGCTAGCCCTTCATTAATTGTGACGACGGAGGCACACTGTTGGAAGACACCACAGATACATCACCCTAATCTTGATCGTCTGAAATAGAAATTGATAAAGTAGAGTGACCCTGCGGGGAAAGGACCGGAGTGTCCAAATCCCCAACAACATACCGTGACATACGCTTCCCATATTGTCATCGAAATCATACGATACAGAACCGGAGTTAATGCGAGTACACTGACCACATATAGAATGATAATAAGGTCAGAGGAAGACTTCCTCTTAAAACAATTGATCAATATCCTTTCAATGTGAAAAGAAAACAAGTCCTGGTACTCGCACTAACCCCTGGCAATCAAAATACATAATAATAATATGATCCATTAATATAGAAAAAATAATTGAAATCAAAATATTTTGAAAAAATATTTTTTCAGAACAGCCCAAGTTTCTGAAAAGTAACGTTGAGCCCCAATGGATCCCAAGCCTAAGTGTGGACAAAAATTTTAAAAATATTTTAAACAATTTATTCAACACTTACGAACAATAATAATGTATCTAGTTATGATTGAAATAACATAAAGATATTATTATTTAGAAATCCCCCCCTCACACAGAGGGCTGTTGTAAATGTAAACAATGAGTGTAAAAACACTAAAATAAGACTCCAGGCACCCAGGCCCGAAATCAGTTACCAAAAATACACCATCTGATGCAAAACAGAGACTTCCAGGGAAGAAACTGCAGAACATCAGATGGTAGATGCAGAACACAACGCCTAACCACCCGTAGGTGAAGACGTAAACATGGGGAAAGAACAGAATTCATTCTGTTATTCAGCTAAACTCCCAAGAAATTTTAGTAATAATAATTACAGAAATTATGCCAAAAGCATGGGAGAATAGCAAGGGGGAACTTAAAAGACAGGGAGAGAGGAAAAACACTTGAAAAAACAGTGTAACTAAATAATCAGAATGACAACAAAATGGCTGCTGCCTTGAAAATAGGTAACTTAACATAATTTCATTAAAAATTTTTAAGTTACAGCCCTGATAATATTCTGTCACACATTCTTTTCCTCTCCTCCTTTTCTATCCTCCTTAGAATCACCATTTCACTAATATTTATGTGTCTGGCATCATTTAAACTGAGATTTAAAAGCACAAAGATCAGTCAGATGTTAACTGATGAAGGGCCAAACTTAGAATGATAAATGGCGCCAATTTCGGAACGTCCTTGACACTGCGCATGCGCAGTAGGGGCGAAGTGTGGAGGGCCTCTCAGGACATGTTTTCTTTAGTTTTAGATGCAAATTTTGGGGATTGGGGGGCAAAATTTGTGTTTGGCCCTATATTTTAAGAGTTAGCACCAGCTATGTCTGGGTCATTGGTACAGTATAAAAATACAAAGTTTTTCAGTGGATGTCAGAATTATCTCAGATAAGATAATTATTTATTTACATATTTATTTATTGGAGTCTGAGGTCACCTACTTACGCACAATGGCTAATCATGACCGTGGCAGTTTTACGGGTGGAGGAAGTGAGCCACCGAGCAACTGCCAGCTCCCCAACACCATAACTCTGCACTGCGGCACAGGCAGGGTTAGTTTAGTTGAAGACTTGCGCACCATCGACGTGCAGTACAACTTAGTACACTGCATCATCGTGCCCTCATGTGGACAATCGGGGTTAAGTGCCTTGCCCAAGGACACACTGCAGGAGTCCGAATCGATCGCTCAGACGGCCACCCATCCGAGGACTAACCAGGCTCGACGTTGCTTAACTTCGGTGATCTGCAGATAAGATAATTCTGGTCAGGCCAGCCCTTATAATTCATGTGAGAAACAGAATCAATTAAAACAATGAGAATTCACTTGATTCTTGTTAGATTCCAGAAGTGTCGTCCTTTAACCCTTAAGGGCCTAAATCCGACTTTAATCACGTTTTTCTACAACAAAACAGGTGCCCCAACATGCAGTTTTTGGGAAAGCTTGTAATGTTACATTCAAAGCGCCATTGTAGTTGTTTCTAAGCATGTCTTGGCTGCTTGCATACATTCAAAGCGCCATTGTAGTTGTTTCTAAGCATGTCTTGACTGCTTGCATAGGCAGCTGTGACTTGCAAATAAACAACTACAAAGTCATGGGATGTGAATTGTCAAAGTAAAGCAAAAACATATACAAAATATCCACACCCTTTTCACTATTATGTAAAAACATCAAAAATTTAAGCCCTACATTGTTCCAATAATGCAGTTAGGAATTTAACCAATTCAATCTTGTTTGACACAGCACATTGAGCTCTGCCAAACAAGACTGAATTGGTTCATTTCGTAGTAGGATTAGGGGGAAAATAAGGCTTGAAATTTCAGTATTTTGATATCCGAGTACAGAGGGTTAAAGGTTAAGGTCTGGGGAATTCTACTTATTTTTTTGCTTTCCCATAATAAGGTAACATTTTGACTTACCGGTGGTGTCTAGTGAAATCTTGGCTGCCTATAGGGGCAGCCAAGACTTTACTAGAAACCACTGCCAAGATACTGCAACTTCCATCAGTAAGACTACAAAAAGCCTGTTTGTTAGAATCTACAGAATAGTATGGGTGGTGGTGTATTTTGTCCCATTGAGTGCAACAAGGCTTTGCAATGCGAAAGCATTGCAAAGCCTTGTTGCACTCAAGGGAAAATTTTTATCAATTTAATGAACTTGGGTAAAATATCACACATAAACCATTTAAGGGCCAATATAAGAAATGAAATTTTGTTTATTTTGAAAATTCTCACCTCTGATATTCCTTCAATTCAAATTAAATATACACAAAATGTACATCAAAATGAAGGTAGGGATGTGTAGAACATGAAACACATGTGTAATCAACTCATAGAGTCAACTGTAGGCACCATTGGTTCCTGGAAGTCTGCTGCCATATTTGCACCAGAACTTATAATTTAATAATATTTCACGAAAACAACGTGTGGTCAAATGTGCTTTACATATCCAAGAACAAAGCTATGAGATCAAAATTCTTCAAAACACGGTGACAGAGCTGCATGGGGGGAAATTCCAAAGCCTTCGCTTTTGTTTATGTATGAGTATACTTTCGATTTCCGGTCGACGTCATCGGACAGAAAAATCAAATAATGAAAAAGATCACCTTCATACAATATACTGTTATTAGATGGAGATTGCACAGTTGCCATATTCAGTGCAAGGTATCATGATACCTGTTGAAATTTCTTAGAATTACGATTTTGTTTTTCGATGGAAATTCGTGGTATCGAGTCATTTGCGCATGTCTGTCGAGCATGGAAACCATCTTCAATAAAAAATGCAGATAGTGTTGTCCTTTTCTAAAATGTCGCTACACTAGAAAGTGCTTTGAATGCCTAGCTCTGTTATTGAATATCTGAAGCACATTCGGCCACGAGTTGTTCTTGCGAAATATTATTTTATTATCAGTTCTGGTGCGAATGCGATAACAGACTTCCAGGAACCAGTGGTGCCTACGGTCAACTCTATGAGTTAATTACATATGTGTTTCGTGTTCTATACATCACAACCTTCATTTCGATGTATAATTTGTGTATATTTAATCTGAATTTAAGGAATATGAGAGGTGAGAATTTCAAAATAAACAGAATTCCATTACTTATATAGGCCCTTATTATTTTTTTACAATTGCATTTTAAAAAAAGGACATACAGCAGCCAAAAGGACCATGTGGGAGGGCCAGAGAAACAGATTTTTAACTTTTTTAGGCTCTAGTACAGATGCAGTTATCAAATGTGCTGGCATTATACAGACAAAAGCAATCACAAAGTCATAGTGATGATATTCATATCTACATTTTTTAATTCAATGTATTTTATGACTAAAAATATTTCAATTTTCAAAACTTTTTTTTATGTGGTGAAAAGTAAAGTTTATATCTACATATATACATGAGTAAATGAATAATATATATATACACATCAGCCTTATTGTCAAATATCCATTAGATCTTTAATTGTGGCGATTTAACAGTGACAATGACACTGAGGAGTTCTGCGACCTCCTTGAATCAGTCTAATAAAAGTACATTTTCCGCACAAACAGAATCATAAATATCTTCGCACAATTAAAAAAAAACATCTTAAAATGAAGTCAGTCATAAACAAGGTTTTTTTTTTTTATGTGATGAAAAAGCACTATGTGAATAAATCTTCTTTATCCATTCCAACATTCTCTTGTTCTTCCATCATACTGAAATTGAGGAAGTGAGCTGGTCGATGCACTTCATGATAGAATTCTTTCGGATTAGCTAACTGCAAGTCATACTTCATTGTTGGATCGTGTCGGACACCTAAAATATAGAAACAAATTGAATTAATATTATGGGGTCTTGTGAATATAGCATTTCCATTTTAATCGAATATGCACTGAAAAATTTGGGATCGAACAAATACTGAATATGGATGATCACATATTTTCCAGTTGTGACCAGAGAATAAAATCTTGAATTTTGAGATAACCTATTTACAGTTCATCTGGATATATTAACCCCTTGCACATTGATGTCAAAATATCCAGATTTGAAGTAGCTATTTTTCCCATAATGCAACTGAGAATTTAACCAATTCAATCTTATTTGACAGAGCTCATTGAGCTCTGTCAAACAAGACTGAATTGGTTAAATTTCTAATTGCATTATGGGAAATATTTGCACCCTGAACTTTAGATATTTCGACATCAGTGTGCAGGGGGTTAAAGAGGACCGATTACAATACAGCCATCGTGGATGGGTCAAAATCTATGGGTGGGCATTTTTTCGTGCATATAATTCCGAGATGATCCGCTATGTCACCAAGCGAAATTTCCACCAATGAAACATAAGGGTAATCCCGGTGCTCCATTGGTGGAAATTTTGCTAAGTGTCATAGTTGATCATCTCTGAATTATATGCATGGAAAAAATGACAACCTGTGGATTTTGACATGTCCACGATGGCCCTACTGCATGACAGTTCACAGATTTCAAAAGCATCTGCTACAAGCACAGGGGCCATCGGCTGTCTTAGGGAGTTTGAGCATTGAAGAGAGGGGTTTTCCAATAGGAACATTTTAAAAAACAGTGCTATCAAATAAGGAGAAAAGACACAATTTTCTGACGAACTGTTTGTTATTCTGGACGAACAGCTTTTCAGTTATCTGTTTTTTTTATTTAGACAACCACCATAATAATTGTTCCTCTCAAATTTTATGGCCTGGTGACCCTGCGGCTTATTGAGGCAAGGGGTGTCATAAAGATGAGGGTGGAAGTGTAAACCTGATTTGATCTGACTGTGATGGGCAAGTCTGACTGATAATATTCCAACTACGTATCAAGGCATTACTTCACTGAAACCGTGCCTTGATGATATATACATATTATCACTACAGTGAAGTGATCTGGTTGTAGTATCATGTCGAGTTGAGGTCAGATCGCCGAATCAAACGAGCTGTCGCAGGCAGCTCGTTTGATCTGACATTCAGACCTCAACAAGACATGATGCGACGACCCTGATCATGTCATTGTAGTGATAAAAGGTTTATTATATGACATATAGTTCAACATCGCAGGCCAATGCTAGCATTAACAATTCCCCCAACCTTTTTTTTGGTAAACTGGATTGAAGTAAAAGGGAACTATTTTTGTTTGAACTTATTTTTGT
Organism: Pictodentalium vernedei; assembly: GCA_031216915.1. Classification (NCBI taxonomy): domain Eukaryota; kingdom Metazoa; phylum Mollusca; class Scaphopoda; order Dentaliida; family Dentaliidae; genus Pictodentalium; species Pictodentalium vernedei. The sequence continues at coordinate 66,648,312 of CM062294.1, read as the reverse complement.
AACAGCACACACTTCTGGGAAATCCCCTGATGTGCATGAATATGATTAAAAAAATATCCTGAGTACGATAAAAAACCTGAACTGCCATTCGAGCACACCCATTCCAGTTCGGAGTACAGTACTCTCTGCTACCAGAACAGCTAATTATGCAAATTAAAACACACCCGTAAATAGTCTGTCACACTACAGTGATACAGAATCAGATTCCACACTGTGGATTTTCCAGGGACCAGGAAAAGATCGTCAAACAGTAGTGATATTTAGCGGTTAAATTAGATAGTCATATAATAAAGTTGGAATATTTGTCAGTCCCCATTATGGTTAAAAGATTCCCGACTTTCTGCATTGCTTTTGTTAACCATATTCGGTTCTCCGATTAAGACCAGGTATGAGAACAACTGAAGACTAAAAGGTCTGAAATGGCCAGCCACAGGTTGAACACTTGCAAAGGTGGGAGAGGGTATAGGAGTGGGTGTCCTCCACCCTCCACCGATAGTTGAGAAAAGTTTTAAAACTGCATAGTCCTGAGAGTTAATTTTGAGCCCTGTAGCTCAAAAATATTCGCAACCATAGCATGTAAGTTTGTTGTGTACAATGCACAGACATTTTCCAGGCACAAAAACTTTTCTGAAGAAGTCTCCAATTTTAAATTCCTCAAAACTTTCATTTTCAACCGATCGCCTTCTTTGGTAGTGGTGTACATTTCAATGTTTTGTAAATTTGCTGAACCGAATCGTGAAGTGTGAAAATCTTTGATTTGTTCACAGTGAATTGGTGCAACTCAGTGTAAACATGTCAACAGTTTTATTGGTTTCACCTTTGGATGAACCGGTGCACTGCAGAATTAACTGCATTTCACTTGTTTATTCTCACACGACTGTTTGAAAACCTTGCAACTATCATGAACATTACAATCACC